>JAVTVY010039419.1:0-156651 GCA_036873755.1 Hanleya hanleyi | reverse complement strand
GGAGCTTGGGAGAACTGGAGCTTGGAACTTGGGAACTTGGAACTAGGGAACTTAGGAAACTTGAAACTTGAACTAGGGTGTCCCAAAATTTGGGGATACATGAGTTTGGGCATTGGTATTAAAATCTGCAAAAGGTGACTCATGTGAAAGGTGACTCATTTGCAGAAGAAATATGTACTTGTTTCAGGTCCTTATATGGCCCTAGTAGACATGTTGACAAGTTCTCAGTTTCTGATAGCGCAGGAAAACAATAGGTATCTTCCTTAGACTGGAGCAATATGCACAACAAAGGTGATGGTACGATAAGGCGGGATTTTGGCCTATACGTGGTGCGGTTGAAATCGAAAAAATAAAATGTCCTAAAAATACCAATCTTTTACTGTAACGACAAGAGAAAATATAAGTACACCATATGTGAAAGTTTTAGAGCGATTGCGTTATGATTATAGTTATCACATGAAACTGAAATCCACAGCTTGTGCTATTTCGTGAAAAAAGGGTCAAAATCGAGTCCTTCAGACACGCATTTTGACGCGAAGGACCCCTTGGACCAGAACGCCATTTAACCTGGTGGTGTGTGGTAACATTATATTCCCACTACTGGAAGATCTTTTTGGTCCAACGGGTCCTTCATACTAAAAAATGAAAAGTTATGATTCATAACGTTTGAAGTTTTCGTAAGTAGATTAAAGCGACAAAATAGCCTGTTACAGTTGTTCATATGTCGTGGTGTAGTGGATACGCACATTGGATCACAAGCGCGTCGAAATTTTCTTTTACCGAGTTCGAATCCCAGGAGGGCAACATGTGTGACGTCGACAAGTTATTTCAATCTTTCTAATTTTTGTAAAAAAAAATTACATTCACAGTATCTGAAATAAGAGTTTAGGCTATCATTATGAACCAATTAAAAGTAAAATAAATATTGTTTACCATGACACGATACCGTGTGGACATTACGGGTCAGTCAAACGTTGAAATCGAACGATCATGCAGTCGCTACCTGTTACAACGGCAATATATTCGCCTAAATTGTGTATTTATTCTCCAATATGTGCATGTAAAATCGACTGTAACGTGGTGAAATAATAAGGCCTTAGTACCAAACATATGTGAAGCTATCATGGTTCACCGTAACATTCAGTCCGTTGATTGACAGTTGTCGCCGACGACAAGTTGTATATTGCATTGTGATTGACAGATGGAGAGAAGAAATGTACATTCCTATGAGTCGGCTGGCTGTGGGCAAAAACCCCGCCTTACAATACCATCTCCTTTGAAGTTGATAGACAGACGCAATCAAAAGTTATCTGACGGAAAAGAAAAATGGAAAAAAGAAGAAGCGGGGGAATCAGAAGCAAAAAGAAGAAACCGGAAACAAACACAAGGCATCTCTTGTGATGCTCTCTGGGTTCCAGAAGATGCAAAATTCCAATAATCTGTCTGAATTCTCGTGAATTTTGACTAAAATAGGGCGTGGTTTATCTTAGTATGGCATCCCTGATCGGAGAACAGTGATGTACAATATCTCCACTTCTCTCCTTTTCTTTACACAACATATTATTGTTCATTTCTCTGTTATCAATCGCAGGATGCTTCAGTCTAAACCGCTTCTCAATGAAACAACTGATTCTGGGTGTCTGTAAATAACAATTTCGTATCGGCCTATTTCGTGGCATATTATTTTCATCGCCATCCGCGCAGGAGAGAAAGAATGCATGTTAGGAATATCTGCTATCTTGCCAACAACTGCCCCACTATCACCCTAATTATATCTACATGCGGCTACATAATTGATATTCCAGACACAAATGAAAACTCGTGTGACACACGATGAAGAGCATTTCCCCCGAATACATGTATAAAACAAAATTTGGTATGCACAGGGATTTCGATCTCCCCAATTTGGGAACACCCTCTACTAGGCATGGCAATTTGTTTTAGGATGTGACAGAGGGTGGAGAAATACCCCTGGGGGCGAGCAATCGGAAATCATCCCTGACAATACTGCCTCTGAAAAGGGATTTCTTTGTCAATGGGTGAAACACAGTGTGACTCAGACGAGAGACTGAGAGTAGGAGTGAGGTAGTAATCCTCGAACCCAATACAATAGGGGAGGAAAATGAGTATGGTTTGATGTTTAGAAAATATCTTCGATGTCATAATATCCCGTCAAGATGCACCAGAACACAACAGCATTTTATTAAATTTAGATATAAAAATATCTCAAGCATAAAAGCATTACCGGAACAGTATAAGTTTCGCTTAAAAAATCTACTTTTTTACCTCAGTCTAAACAAGAAGTTTTGGCAAACGCTCACATATGGGCATACAGTACTTCTATATTACCCAACCGAGGTCTGGCGGGGAATAAACATAGAGTTCTCAAAATCGGAAATATGCTGTCAGAATATGCCAGTAAACATGCAATTTCATGTTTAGACTTTTAAGAAATTTATGGGAACATCCACATAACAACCAAAAATATGAGCGGTAACTGAGTGATAATTTCGATTTTTTCATAAAAAAGTACTCTCCAATGGTCTAGAAACCTGAAATGCGGGGATAGTAAGTCCCACAACCGCCCCACCCCCAAATTCTTCCACCGAACCAGATTATGCCTGTTACTAATTATGCATTGCATATCCTAAGCATACGAGTCAATACCAATGAAAGATCTCATACATAGAAGAACAAACCTACTAAGTATGAGATGCACAATGTTGGAAATGTGAAATTTTGATTGTTTGTATCACAGAAAATATTAACAGAAGGACCGTAATTGAAACAATAGCTGATGTAATTGGTTCAAATGTTTTATGACAGTAGTCATACACGGGACTACACAGCCACTTGAGACGAAAAAAAAATTAAATGTGATATCAGTGAACGAGATTCAAGTACAATGTCAATATTAGAGAGATAAGTGACATTATAGAAATGAAATGTGCTTACTTTGTAGACACACGCAGTCCCCTTGTGTAGAGTGCACTATGTAATAAGCCAACTACTTAAAATTTCGTGACTTGCATGGTCAACATGGGCATACATTATGTAGGCCTGTGTGGTAAAAGAGTTGATTAATGTTAGTTTATTTCGGATAGCAGCATAATTTCTCTTCTTGCAATATAGTCATTTTCATAGGTAGAGGCTGCTACAGCTTAGATTTATAGATATATTTAGTTGCCGATACCACCCAATGCCACATGCACATGTATATGCCAGCTGCATAAATATCCTTTCATATCCTGGTTTCCAAATTGGGGGAGGGGGGTGTTCGCTTACCGTCGCGGTGGAAATGGGAAAACAAGAGCCGACGGCGCGAAGCCCTGCAAGAGGGGTCCGAGGGCATGCTCCACCTTAAAAATGTTGAAAATCTAGAAGTGAAATGGCGCGTTCCGGTACATATTCACAGCATATTTCCGACTTTTGAGACTGGTATTTTTTTACTGATGTAAAAAATGTACACCTCGGAAAGATTTAAAATATAAATTTAGTAAAATGGTACGGATGCACTTTGAGGAAATATTTTTACTGCAAAGAACTTTTGTAAAGTGGTGTATATATAAATGCGTCCTCCGGAAAATTTGGGAAAATCTAGACGTGAAATGGCACAGCATAATTCCGAATTTTAACATGAGGCATCAGAGGTGCTACAACCCCTCAGCCCCTTAACAGTCCAGACCAAGATGGGTTTTTTTTATGGGTGTAGGAGTTTGGATGCACAGCGAAATGGAAACCCAAGCCACAACTCATGGCACGGTATCTGCATACCAAATTTGACAAGAACCCGTCAAGAAATCCTCAAATTGCCCGGGAACCGAATTTAGATTTCCCACCAGGTGGCACGACGAGCGGTTCTCAAGTTATTGCCCGGAAACGAATTTCAGGCGGACAGACAGACTTACAGATGGATGCACTGACACACGGGCGGACGGACAATCCGAATCCAGTATACCCACTACTATGTACAGGGGTATAAAAAGTGACAAGGTATCCACATATCTATAGGTAAAAACATGTTAAGTTGTGATCTTATTGCCCTGGCCTGAAACTAAATGTCGGATGGGGCTTTTGTCCTTTGGGGCATTTGTCCACGGTTTATCTGTTCGCTGAGGCTTTTTTGCAAATCCCAAAAAGAAAGTTGTACTATTGTTCATGATTTTCATAGTATAGCTTTCATTTATCGAGGGGTGAGGACACATTTTGTTGTTGTTGTAATACAATTTATTGTTGTAATAACAGTTACTTTCATTATCAAGTTGAATAGATTCATTTCATGCACACATAGTACATCTTAAAGTTGTTTCATACATTAATTCAGAAGATATAGCAAGTAAACATTGGCTTTATTCAGTGTATCATTCAAAAGCCTCTGTGTACTATAAACTTATATCTGTAAGTGGCTCTGCTGATAGTGGCACAAATGGATACCAAACTATTTATAAGTGTTTTCAAGGCATGGAAATTTCACAAATTACAACTGAAGCATTATTAAAGCCAACTGAGTAAATGGTAAATGGTAATTCACGAGCAAAAAAGGTTGTGGAGATGGTGCATGTAATATGTAGATTGATGTAGATAAAAAAAAATGCTTGCAACATTTCATCAATACTTTGTAAGTAGAATGGAAAGAAAACATTTCTGAATACAGGGAAATTATTATGTAAATGATTTGACCACCACTAGATATTAGAAACTTACCACAAGAAAGCCCATAATAAATAATGTTGGAATTAAACCATGATACTGATGGACAGAAAAGTGGACGAACAGACAGAAAGACGAGGACCTGATCAATGAAACATGCAAAGGCACATCTACAGATTACATTCTTTTTGGGACAGAAGTTTCGCCGGCCTACCTTCAGTAATTCTCAAGATATGGAGTCCCGGGGAAATTGGACGGACAGACGGGGTGACAACAATACCACTGAGCCTAATCGGGCTGAAGGGTAAAAATGTAAAAACGTGATTCAAGGACTTTTTGAAGTGGAACTTATATTTTTAAATTGAAATTTAACAAAATTATATGTTCGGGTGCAATTTTTTACAGAATGTTTTACAGAAGTTCGAGGAACTTTGTAGAGTGGTGCATAAATAAATATATAGAAAGATACCTCAAGTGGAACTCACTATCTTGCACATCTTAATCGGATAGACCCCTATGTGGCCTTCCGTTTTTCGAGATATTTAAATCTAGATGTAAAATGTTGCTCCCTTGCGTATTTTACCAGCATTTTTCCCATTTGTAAAAACTTTTGGATGAACAAAGAAAAGTTGTTAGATACGGAACTCAATCTCCCCTTCTGTAACGTTTTGGACAAGGGCCTGCCCATGCCTGGAATATTGCAAAATCTAGATATAAAACGGTGGCTTCAGGCCTCATTTCATATTGATAAGAACTTCATTAAACATATGGAGACGTCCCTTCTGGGGATGATCTTGAATTTTCAGATGTAAAACAACGCATTCTGGTGCATTCTGATAGAATACTTCCATGAAACATCTAACACATAAGTGTGAACGTTTGCTGGGGCGGAACTCCGTCGCTCCGCATCCCGACGGCCTGAAACCTTTGTCTGTTTTACAATTGGTCTCTTCTACAAGATTCACTATAATAAAATTGAAGAAAAACCAACAAAGATTGTAAGTTGATCTACATTCATGTATAGAGTGCTACCTAATGATGAATTAAGGCCAGGAAAGTAAGCGATGATGCAAAATTCATAGACCTGGCGAATGTAGAAGACATTAACCCATAACACTTCTATGGTTATACAGATATTGGAATTGGAAGAGCTTAACCCATAACACTTCAACGGTTATAGAAATATTGGAATTTAGTCAGAGAACTGTTTATATCATTGGCCATTCGGATTGCAACAGATGTGAATAATCAAATTGGGAATGCTATATTCATGCTCAGCAACCTAGAATACGTCATCAGTTACTTCTCCCTGATACACAGAAGTCAATTTCGCAGTTATTTTGCAAGATAAATCTCATTTTGAGATGCAAAAATGTACCTCCACGATTAGGCGGTCCCTTGCTATCCTGCAAGATTATTTTACCCAAATTTCATGAAAATCAAACAAGTCATTTAGAAGACATGTTACACAAGTTGTTGTCATTAGCGCCACCTAGCGATGGACAAATGTCATGAAAAACAATCAAGCAAAATTTAAAGCCCTAGGGAGACGGCACATTAATCATAATATTGTTTATGAAGGTTTTGATGTTAAGTCAGGTAATTGTGATTTTTCATTTAAATGGTCATTTGCTTTGCACTTAAAATGAATTATCATATCAGCAATGTTATATTTATGCTTGGCAACATAGAATAGAACAATTCTTTAAAAAAAACTACACCAATAGAATTTGTCAATTTTTATTTCACGGAAAACACCCTTTTTTTGCGACGAGAAAGAAAACGTGCCTTTATAGCAATTGTCTATCCTTCAAAACCATTATAATCAAATTTCATAGAAATTAAACAAGCCGTTCAGACAAAATCGTGTTATAGAGGTTTACTTATGCTCTGACTTGTGCTGATCAGTAGCTATCAAAGCACAAGCAGACACATTTCCTAGGCCTAAGGAGATAACACAGAAATTTGGACACGAAAATCTTTAACTGTTTCAGAGATATTCACGTTCAAACTCCCGACGGTCAGAGAATTGTATTATTTTTATTAAAAATGACCATTTGGTGTTTGCAACGAAGGTGATTTAATCATGTCAGCCATGCTTTTTTTAATACTAAGCAGCCTAAAAAGAACAATATACAAATTGGGGACGCAAAAACGTGCACTTATAGTTAAACCAGAAACACCAAAACGGTTTCTATCCCTTAAGATCATTATAATCAAATTTCATAGAAATCAAACAAGCCGTGGGAGAAAGGTTTATCTATGCTCAGACTACAGTGCCATCTAGTGGTGAACAACGGCTATGAAAACACAACCAAAGGACCTGGTACGATAAGATGCACAAACCGCCCCAGATGAGGTACGGTTGAAGTTGAAAATGAAACAGTAATATGATATGAATGTCTCGATTAGCATGAATTATGCCATTTTGTTGACCTCTCTTTGAAATACTGAGAGCATGAGTGACACGTTTTTTTTAACAATAACTGTTCAAAGGGGTGGGTGGTATAAAATATATAACAATTTCAAGTTAGAAATGTACCGTTTACCCCACTGTAAATATATGAAGATAAACTGTAACCAAAAAAAATATTTAAACATAACGAGAGATCCTGAAGGATCTTGGCGCCCACCATTGTCCGATAATTGTAAGCTAATGACAAGAGGATCTTTTTGTCCATTGTTACTAAGAGCAAACGATTGATTTGTAATTTTGTTTACAGAATTTCGAATCTGAGCGAAAAAGATCGAAAAAGGGACACTGAAAAACACCAAGATATCATCTTTCTAAGTTTAAGGAGTTTCAAGATTTCTAGAAACTGTACTTATGTCAGTTGTTATAGTACAAGAGAAAAGAGCAAAGTTAGTCTGAAACTGAATGTCAGCGGAGGGGATCATTCTTCTTCGTTTTGTAGCATATTTTTTTTGCACGTGTCATCATTGAGTACTGGAAGCGAAGATAAATCTCTTTGACCCTTTGCCATGAGCTATGAAACATACTTAAGATTTTATAATTAGGAACGAATGCTAATTCTGTTCTGTTTACTGGGCTAGTTTGAGATATCTCTTTCAACATACCATGCTCGAAAATAGTAAGATGGTACAATGCTTAATACTGAAGGATGTGATGCAACGTCACAACTCGGGAATACCGTATTAATTTTAAGCGTAACTTGGATTTTCGAACCGGGCCAAAAAAGTTATCTTGTACAACTAGGCCCCATGTGGGACCTGTGTACCAAATTTCAGAAAGATCCATGAAGTAGTTCCTGAGAATCGACGATATCAATGGTTCATGCGGAAATTCAAGTTGGTGACCTGGCGGCCTTATTGGATTTTCGAATCGGACCAAAAAAGGTAACTTGCACAAATAGACCACAAAGGGGTACCTGTGTACCAAATTTGAGAAAGATCCATGCAGTACTTCTTGAGAAATCACGAAAACAAAGTTTCATGGGAAATCCAAGATGGGCGCCTGGTGGCCATATTGGATTTTCGAATCGGGCCAGAAAAGGTAACTTGCACAAATAGACCACAAAGGGAACCTGTGTACCAAATTTGACAAAGACCCATTCAGTAGTTCATGAGAAATCGCAATAACAAAGTTTCATGAGGAAATTCAAGATGGCTGCCTGATGGACATATTGGATTTTGGAATCGGACCAGAAAAGGTATCTTGCACAACTAGACCCCAAGGGGAACCTGTGTACCGAATTTGGGAAAGATCCATGAAGTAGTTCCTGAGAAATCGAGATAACAAGGTTTCATGAGGAAATCTAAGATGGCCGCCTGGTGGCCATATTGGATTTTCGAATCGGACCAGAAAAGGTATCTTACACAACTAGACCCCAAGGGGAACATGCGTACCAAATTTGAGAAAGATCCATGCAGCAGTTCCTGAGAAATCGTGATAACAAGGTTTCATGGGGAAATCCAAGATGGCCGCCTTGTGGCCATATTGGATTTTCGAATCGGACCAGAAAAGGCATCTTGCACAACTAGACCCCAAAGGGAGCCTGTGTACTAAATTTGAGAAAGATCCATGCAGTAGTTCCTGAGAAATCACGATAACAAATTTGCATGGGGAGATCCAAGATGGCCGCCTGGTGGCCATATTGGATTTTCGAATCGGACCAGAAAAGGTATCTTGCACAACTGGACCACAAGGGGTATCAAATTTGACAAAGATCCATGCAGTAATTCCTGGGAAACCGCTATAACAAAGTTCATGGGGAAATCTACTATGGCCGCCTGGTGGCCATATTGGACTTTCGATTGTCTTGCACAACTAGACCCTAAGAGGATGGTTGCCTGGTGGCCATATTGGATTTTCGAATCGGACCAGAAAAGGTATCTTGCACAACTAGACCACAAGGGGAACCTGTGTACCAAATTTGACAAAGACCCATTCAGTAGTTCCTGAGAAATCGCAATAACAAAGTTTCATGAGGAAATCCAAGATGGCTGCCTGATGGACATATTGGATTTTGGAATCGGACCAGAAAAGGTGTCTTGCACAACTAGACCCCAAGGGGAACCTGTGTACCGAATTTGAGAAAGATCCATGCAGCAGTTCCTGAGAAATCGCGATAACAAGTTTTCATGGGGAAATCCAAGATGGCCGCCTTGTGGCCATATTGGATTTTCGAATCGGACCAGAAAAGGTATCTTGCACAACTAGACCCCAAGGGGAACCTGTCTACTAAATTTGAGAAAGATCCATGCAGTAGTTCCTGAGAAATCACGATAACAAATTTGCATGGGGAAATCCAAGATGGCCGCCTGGTGGCCATATTCGATTTTCGAATCGGACCAGAAAAGGTATCTTGCACAACTGGACCACAAGGGGAACCTGTGTATCAAATTTGACAAAGATCCATGCAGTAATTCCTGGGAAACCGCTATAACAAAGTTCATGGGGAAATCTACTATGGCCGCCTGGTGGCCATATTGGACTTTCGATTAGGACCGAAAAAGGTGTCTTGCACAACTAGACCCTAAGAGGATGGTTGCCTGGTGGCCATATTGGATTTTCGAATCGGACCAGAAAAGGTATCTTGCACAACTAGACACCAAGGGGAACCTGTGTACCGAATTTGGGAAAGATCCATGCAGTAGTTCCTGGGAAATCGCGATAACAAGGTTTCATGGGGAAATCCAAGATGGCCGCCTTGTGGCCATATTGGATTTTCGAATCGGACCAGAAAAGGCATCTTGCACAACTAGACCCCATGGGGAACCTGTGTACTAAATTTGAGAAAGATCCATGCAGTAGTTCCTGAGAAATCACGATAACAAATTTGCATGGGGAGATCCAAGATGGCCGCCTGGTGGCCATATTGGATTTTCGAATCGGACCGAAAAAGATATTTTGCACAACTAGACCCCAAGGGGAACCTATGTACAAAATATGAGAAAGATCCATGAAGTACTTCCTGAGAAATCATGATAACAAAGTTGCATGGGAAGATCCAAGATGGCCGCCTGGTGGCCATATTGTATTTCCGAATCGGACCAGAAAAGGTATCTTGCACAACTAGACCACAAGGGGAACCTGTGTACCAAATTTGACAATGACCCATTCAGTAGTTCCTGAGAAATCGCAATAACAAAGTTTCATGAGGAAATCCAAGATGGCTGCCTGATGGACATATTGGATTTTGGAATCGGACCAGAAAAGGTGTCTTGCACAACTAGACCCCAAGGGGAACCTGTGTACCGAATTTGAGAAAGATCCATGCAGCAGTTCCTGAGAAATCGCGATAACAAGTTTTCATGGGGAAATCCAAGATGGCCGCCTTGTGGCCATATTGGATTTTCGAATCGGACCAGAAAAGGTATCTTGCACAACTAGACCCCAAGGGGAACCTGTCTACTAAATTTGAGAAAGATCCATGCAGTAGTTCCTGAGAAATCACGATAACAAATTTGCATGGGGAAATCCAAGATGGCCGCCTGGTGGCCATATTCGATTTTCGAATCGGACCAGAAAAGGTATCTTGCACAACTGGACCACAAGGGGAACCTGTGTATCAAATTTGACAAAGATCCATGCAGTAATTCCTGGGAAACCGCTATAACAAAGTTCATGGGGAAATCTACTATGGGCGCCTGGTGGCCATATTGGATTTTCGATTCGGACTGAAAAAGGTGTCTTGCACAACTAGACCCTAAGCGGATGGTTGCCTGGTGGCCATATTGGATTTTCGAATCGGACCAGAAAAGGTATCTTGCACAACTAGACACCAAGGGGAACCTGTGTACCGAATTTGGGAAAGATCCATGCAGTAGTTCCTGGGAAATCGCGATAACAAGGTTTCATGGGGAAATCCAAGATGGCCGCCTTGTGGCCATATTGGATTTTCGAATCGGACCAGAAAAGGTATCTTGCACAACTAGGCCCCAAGGGGAACCTGTGTACCAAATTTGAGAAAGATCCATGCAGTAGTTCCTGAGAAATCACGATAACAAGAATTGTTTACGGACGGACGACGGACGGACGACGGACGGACGGACGACGGACCACGGACGAAAAGCGATTTGAACAGCCCACCATCCATCTGGTGATGGTGGGCTAATAAAGCTCTTTTGGATCGGTAGCTGTCCAGCAATCCACGTTTTGGTTGTCGTTTATCTTCATATACAAAATAAAACTTTATGATATAATGTTTTTGTCATGTGGTTCTCAATTTCAAATACGATAACAGAAGCAATGTTACTTCTAAGAGTACAAAATGGCCGAATGGATAGTGTGTCGAAGGATTTCTTTTGATTGAATGGTGTGCTGGTTCGAATGCCAAAATATTCCTCCAGAATCTCTCAATAATTTAATGCCTTTTTTGACTTCGTATTATGAATAAAACACGTTTGTGAATATTAGTTTGAAGAAGGAATGCTCCGAAATCTCACGGTATAAAATTCAGCAAATACTGCTATCTCTGTCGGATTGATCAGATTTTTGCATCACACAACAAAGAGGGAGGAGGGAATTTGGCTTAATGTCACACTCAAGTTTGTTTCACTCATATGGTGACAGTCAGCTTGGTTGGTGGAGGAAGCCGGAGCACCCGGAGAGAACCACAGCCCTTCGGCAAGTAACTGACAAACTTTCACACATGGACCAGCTGAGCTCGAACCCATGCCGGTTCAGCGGTGTGAGGCTAGCGGTCACCAGCGAAGCGCCTTAGACCACTCGGCCGCCGAGGGCCCCTGCACACAACAAAGAGCTGCATAGGGGGGTATATATACATATTGTACACCCCAAGAGTGACCCTGCGAAAATCGTTTGGGTTTCCTTTAAACGGATCACGAGATACTCAATTCTGTGAGCGGGGAATACAATCTATTTATTTTTATTTTCAGTATTCGTCTTGTCCTTTTAATTAACGTGATTAACGTAACGGGGAAGGGAAGCGAATGTCACCTAACAACATCAATTTAATTATATATGGAACAAGAGCCCAAGGGGCTTCAATATACGCCCGTATATCTGGAATTACATTGGTTCAAATTTCAAGATTGTTTGATAGCCTTGATTCCAATTGATCTAGCAATCCAGAGAAAGGTCTACAATTTTTTGCTTATAAGAATGTAACATATATCACATCTTATATTGAATGATAAACTAAAATGAGCTCAACTCTTGGTAACTAGTTGACCTTGAAGCAAGAGCTTAGAGCTCACATATCCCACACTGAAATCGACAATAGTCAAACACAAGAAAATAGCAGTTTTCCTGCAAATGAATTCCTTTCAGATGAGAGAATTTTTCATGAAGGAAGAAGAAAGAGATGAAGTAAACCTTTGTCCTTGAGTTAATAAACAGGTGTGAAGTTCATAAAGGACTCCTCTCCCCGTTAAATTAGTAAATGTATGGTTTTTATTTCACAACAGTTTAACTAAATGAAGCGTTTCAAGCATGGGAGACAACTCCACAGGACAATACCATATAAATGCAGGGGAAAGAACTTCGAATATTCCAACAATATTCCAACACATTAAGTCAGCTAAGCTCGATTCAGTATTGGGGGACTGCGACCTAGACCTTTGACAAATTGATCTCATGTGTATGGCTCCACTTTGCCATGCGAGTAAGGTATACTCGAAGTTTGGTACCATACCTTGAAACTAGAGCTATCCCATGGACAACAAATGTTAATGGATGAATGGACAGAACGCAGCATCGCATTACACGACCTCATCTTCGAGAGGCATATGAAAATGTGACTTTTAATGATTTCTTGATTTTGGGGTCACAGTGACCTTGACCTTTGACCTTCACCTCAATTTTGGTACACAACACATCGTCTTCCCTCAATCTAGCAATGCACACAAAAAACCATGATTTTTAATGATTTCCTGATTTTGGGGTCACAGTGACCTTGACCTTTGACCTTGGCCTAAATTTTGGTACATGACAAACAGTCTCCCCTCAATTTCTCAATGAACACAAAAAGTCATGATTTTTAACAATTTCACGATTTTGGGGTCACAGTGACCTTGACCTTTGACCTTGACCTACATTTTGGTATGTGACACATTGTGTCCCCCTAATGTATCTACGGACACAAAAAATGTTATTTTTGATAATTTCCTGATTTTGGGGTCAGTGACCTTTGACCTTGACCTAATTTTTGGTATGCATCACTTCATTTCCGCCTATTGAATCCACTCACATAAAATTAGAAATTTTAAACGATTTCCTGATTTTTCGATCACACTGACCTTTGACCTCTGACCTTGACCACATTTAATATGCAATACATCGTTCCCCCCCCCCTAGGGCATCCACTCACCAAAAATTAGAACTGTAGATAGAAAACTGTCAACGATCAATGATTTCCTGATTTTTGGCAACAGTGACCTTTGACCTCTGATCTCGACCTCAATTTTGGTACGCGACACATCGTCTCCACCTGGCGTATCCACTCACAAAAAATTGCAACTGTGGACAGAAAACGTTCACAGATATAGACCGGACACCAACACTTCAGTGATTTCCTGTTTTTTAGGCCAGTGACCTTTGACCTGTGACCTCGACCTTCATTTTGGTACGCGACACATCGTCTCCCCGTAGGGTATCCACTCACCAAAAATTGGAGCTGTGGATAGGAAACTGTCCCAGATATAGACCGGACACGAGAACCGGACAGACGGACAGACGGACAGACGGACAGACGGACGGAAACCGCCATCCCATAATACGACCGCCTTTTGGGCGGGCGTATAAAAAGGGTGTAAAACCAGGAATAAAAAACGCTCGGCCTGGCAGACCGTGGTTGAGGTGGTCACTCAGTATCTTTTTAATTCCACTGGAGTCATGTGATCCGTTGTGAATGGACTGTTCGCAGGCGGGGCGGTTTGTCCATCTTAACGTACCAGGTCCTGTCTCAGGCCTAAGGAGATAGCACACAAAGTCTGACCCGAAATCATCAACGGTTTCAGAGATATCCAAGTTTAAAGTAGCGACGGAGGCGGCGGCGGCGGCGGCGAATCGGGATGGGTCGTTTCTCATGACGAGAGATCCTGAAGGGTCTTGGCGCCCACCATTGTCCGATAATTGTAAACTAATGACAAGAGGATCTTTTTGTCCATTGTTACTAAGAACAAACGATTGATTTGAAATTTTGTTTACAGAATTTCGAATCTGAGCGAAAAAGATCGAAAAAGGGACACTGGAAAACACCAAGATATCATCTTTCTAAGTTTAAGGAGTTTCAAGATTTCTAGAAACTGTACTTATGTCAGTTGTAATAGTACCAGAGAAAAGAGCAAAGTTAGTCTGAAAGTGAATGTCCGGAGGATCATTCGTCTTCGTTTTGTAGTATTTTATTTTGCACGCGTCATCATTGGGTACTGGAAGCGAAGACAAATGTCTTTGACCCTTTGGCATGAGCTATGAAACATACTTAAGATTTTATAATTAGGGACGAATGCTAATTCTGTTCTGTTTACTGGGCTAGTTTGATATCATTAAGATATCATGCTCGAAAATAGTAACATGGTACAATACTTAATACTGAAGGGATCCGAGCATTAATGTTGAAACCTCGAAAGTGTCTGAATCCTGATTATCTCCCTTGGATCGAAACACGCAGTAGTCTAAAAGTTGTCGAGTTGTAACGTTGTGTCACAAGAGTGACGTCACTTCATGTAGCCGACCCGTCGGCAGACGAAAGAGTTCACTGGACTAAGAAAACTGATTTAAAATTTGAAAATTTGCAGTAGTTCCTGAGAAATCGCGATAACAAGGTTTCATGGGGAAACCCAAGATGGCTGCCCTGTGGCCATATTGGATTTTCGAATCGGACCAGAAAAGGTATCTTGCACAAGTAGACCCCACGGGGAACCTGTGTACCAAATTTGAGAAAGATCCATGAAGTAGTTCCTGAGAAATCGCGATAACAAGGTTTCAGGATGAAATCCAATATGGCCACCAGGGGAACCTGTGTACCGAATTTGGGAAAGATCCATGAAGTAGTTCCTGAGAAATCGCGATACCAAGGTTTCATGGGGGAAATCCAAGATGGCTGCCTTGTGGCCATATTGGATTTTCGAATCGGACCAGAAAAGGCATCTTGCACAACTAGACCCCAAGGGGAACCTTGTACCAAATTTGGGAAAGATACATGCATTACTTCCAGAGAAATGACGATAACAATGTTTCATGGGGAAATCCAAGATGGCTGCCTTCTGGCCATATTGGATTTTCGAATCGGACCAGAAAAGGCATCTTGCACAACTAGACCCCAAGAGGAACCTGTGTACCAAATTTGAGAAAGATCCATGCAGTAGTTCCAGAGAAATCCCGATAAGGTTTCATGGGGAAATCCAAGATGGCTGCCTGATGGCCATATTGGATTTTCGAATCAGACAAAAAAAGGCATCTTGCACAACTAGACCCCAAGGGGAACCTGTATACCAAATTTGAGAAAGATCCATGAAGTAGTTCCTGAGAAATCGCGATAACAATGTTTCATGGGGAAATCCAAGATGGCCGCCTTGTGGCCATACTGGATTTCCGAATTGGACCAGAAAAGGTATCTTGCACAACTAGACCCCAAGGGGAACCTGTGTACCGAATTTGGGAAAGATCCATCCAGTAGTTCCTGAGAAATCGCGATAACAATGTTTCATGGGGAAATCCAAGATGGCCGCCTTGTGGCTATATTGGATTTTCGAATCGGACCAGAAAAGGTGTCTTGCACAACTAGATCCCAAGGGGAACCTGTGTACCGAATTTGGGAAAGATCCATGCAGTAGTTCTTGAAAAATCGCGATAACAAGGTTTCATGGGGAAATCCAAGGTGGTCGCCTTGTGGCCATATTGGATTTTTGAATCGGACCAGGAAAGGTATATTGCACAACTGGGCCACAAGGGGAACCTGTGTACCAAATTTGACAAAGATCCATGCAGTATTTCCTGAGAAACCACAATAACAAAGTTTCATGGGCAAATCTAATATGGCTGCCTGGTGGACATATTGGATTTTCGAATCGGACCGAAAAAGGTGTCCCGCACAACTAGACCATCAGGAGAACCTGTGTACCAAATTTGAGAAAGATCCATGCAGTACTTCCTGAGAAATGACAATAACAATGTTTCATGGGAAAATCCAAGATGGCTGCCTGGTAGCCATATTGGATTTTCGAATCGGACAAGAAAAGTCACCTTGCACAACTAGACCCCAAGGGGAACCTGTGTACCAAACTTGAGAAAGATCCATGAAGTAGTTCCTGAGAAATCGCGATAACAAGGTTTCATGGGGAAATCCAAGATGGCTGCCTTGTGGCCATACTGGATTTTCGAATCGGAACAGAAAAGGTATCTTGCACAACTAGACCCCAAGGGGAACCTGTGTACCAAATTTGGGAAAGATCCATGAAGTAATTCCCGAGAAATCGCGATAACAAGGTTTCATGGGGAAATCCAAGATGGCCGCCTTGTGGCAATACTGACTTTTCGAATCGGATCAGAAAAGGTATCTGCACAACTAGACCCCAAGGGGAGCCTGTGTACCAAATTTCAGAAAGATCCATGAAGTCGTTCCTGAGAAATCGCGATAACAAGGTTTCATAGGGAAATCCAAGATGGCTGCCTGGTGGCCATATTGGATTTTTTAATCGGACCAGAAAAGGTATCTTGCACAACTAGACCCCAAGGGGAACCTGTGTACCGAATTTGGGAAAGATCCATGGAGTAGTTCCTGAGAAATCGCGATAACAAGGTTTCATGGGGAAATCCAAGATGGCCGCCTTGTGGCCATATTGGATTTTCGAATCGGACCAGAAATTCTATCTGCACAACTAGACCCCAAGGGGAACCTGTGTACCAAATTTCAGAAAGATCCATGCAGTAGTTCCTGAGAAATCGCGATAACAAGGTTTCATGGGGAAATCCAAGATGGCCGCCTTGTGGCCATATTGGATTTTTGAATCGGACCAGAAATTCTATCTGCACAACTAGACCCCAAGGAGAACCTGTGTACCGAATTTGGGAAAGATCCATGCAGCAGTTCCTGAGAAATCGCGATAACAAGGTTTCATGGGGAGATCCAAGATGGCCGCCTTGTGGCCATTTTGGATTTTCGAATCGGACCAGAAACTAGGCCCCAAGGGGAACCTGTGTACCAAATTTCAGAAAGATCCATGCAGTAGTTCCTGAGAAATCGTGATAACAAGAATTGCTTACGGACGGCCGATGGACCACGGACAAATAGTCCAGTCAAATTGAGGTTTGACCCACCACAAATTGCAACAGAATTATTTTTGCTGCAGTGCATTTCCGAAAGGTGTCTAGAATAACATACTAAAAGTCTACAAACAGATATGCATGGGAAATATATTAAATTTCAAGTTGAAATTTGGGGTATTTTTCGCGAAATTTCATTGTTTACCTGTCTCTTGCTCCTATAAGAAAACCTTGTACTTGGTACTAAGCGTGAAAGAAATGGGTCATTACTTACACTCATTCCATTCGTTATCATATCAAGGTTATACTCAGCCTAAAATAATACCCTTGCACGAAAATATTTATGGAGAAATTCAAAATGGCGGATGTGTGGGGTCATTCTAAATCTGAACTTTTTACCATTTTCATGACAGTCCAGGCTATCTATCTGGGTTTTTTTTAGCTAGACCCAAAACAAATTGCAACAGAATTTTTTTCACTGGTATATATTTCTAATAGGTTCCCAGAACAACATACTAAAAGTCTACCAAAATCTATTTGGTGGAGATACGACTTTTTTTGAAAACAAAGATGCGCCATTTTATAATACATAATAGGCTATTATGCCTCATATAAGCAAGGTAGAATATTGTTTTTCCCCGTGAACAAGGACAGTTTATCACCCAGAAATCCAATTAATGCATGACCCAGGGTACAGTATGCCATGGTGGTGAAAACATGTGTCTTCCCGGTGGATTTGCTCATAAGCGTAGATAGCAAACTGATAGTTCAGCATCAGGCTATATGAATTATACATGGTAATATTCAGTCGGTTAACATTTTTGCCATTAGCATAATCATCTGAAAGAGGAATTCTCTCCCAAAATAAATGAAATGACAAACTGTGATATATTTTCCTTCAGCCGATAACTGTCACAGACAATATCTTCATAAACCCACTCATGGAGATATCTCTCTATTATCACAACAGTGCCTTGTTGAAAAATACAGCTCTGCAAACCATTAATGATCTATGGCAATTGTGTGTCCGATATGTTTTGACGAAAGAAGAATAATTATGCAGATCCTATCATCTAATTATCAAACAAATATCCACTCTAAACACGCGAACCTTGATACTTAGCTGATGCTGATGTTGGTGGAAGGTTTTGAATGCCAGTATGTCGGCACCTCTTCCCACTTCCCTTATATGTGTTGTAATTGTACCAGCACATATACGGTTCGTTTTTGTCACAGGAACGCTTGTATCTCATGCAGCCTATTGCTTCGTCAGGGTTACCATTGTATAAACACACAAGCACCTGCAATAGATAAACTCAATCGGGGCTCCCAATGGCCTGATTGAACACTTCAGCTTGTTGGCGAAATAGCTTATTGAGCGTTGTTTTCTTTACGGCCGCACATTTGCCAATGCCATATGGTCAGTATACTGTGTCAAAGCCCTGAATGGCATGCAGTATATTTGTGCAGACTTACATTCCCAGCACAGCCTTTGTCTTCTTGACATTCCAAACTATCCGTTTCTTTGCATTCTCTTGGCTGAAAGTAGATGCCATTGTCACCCATGTCTGCATGGAAACAGAGCAGAACTAACAGGTCAATATCATAACCAACCAAAGTTTTGATGCTTTCAGTCGATTAAACAGCAGCTTTTAAAATAAAAACATCTGCATCTGAAACATCCCACCCTTTCCAACTGGGCACTCATAAGAGTAATGAACTGCTACTTGTTGACGTTGTTTGATAGGAATTCGTCTTTCTTTGACTGAATGACCATGTTACTAGCGAGGCCGGAGAGTTTGGAATGTCAAGAAGACACAGGCTGTGCTAGGAATGCAAGTCTGTACAAATATGTTGCTTGTGCATGCCATTCTGGGCTGTGACACAGTATTCCGACCATATGGCATTGACAAAGGTGATGCCTTGAATAAGACAACTGTCACTGAGCTATTTCGTCAACAAGCTGAAGTGTTCATCCAGGTCATGAGAGTCCCGACGAAGGTCATTTATTGCAGCAGCATAGAAAACGCCTATATGTTTATACAGTAGTAACCCAGACGAAGGAATTGACTTGAGGGGAAGACCATCCATTGCAGCCACAAAAATGGGAGTGGACAATTCAATCGGTTTCTCCCTGCGAAAACTGATCTGCCACCAGCTTCAGGGATTACTTGAGGTTATCAGGTGGAACTGAAAGAAGGATTGCAGCTGAAGCAGATGCGCCTGTAAGGATCATGGCCTGGATTGTTCAAGTGTGTGTGGAGAATGCAAACGACTGAGCTGTGCACACTCATCAAACCCAGACCTTTGAAAATGACATTGGCGAAGACTGGTATTGGGATTGATAGTGCTGTAAAATATTCCTCAACTTATGGCAGGGTTTATGAGGAATAAAAATAAAGACATCAACTATATGTATGAAAAGTCACTTCCCCTAGTAATGTTACCATGAACCAGAATGTAGAATGAAACTTGATAAGTTATGCCGTCAACTTTGCCTATAATTCAAAGTATTATTTGTTTGATAATTAAATGATATATTAGGATCTGCATAATTATTCTTCTTTCATCAATAACATTTGTCTTACAAACAATTGTGATGGATCATAAATGTTTGGCAGATTGTCGTTATATATCTGAACTATTTGCTAAACGCGACGCTGAATCTAATTTCTCTTCCTCTAATAATTGGCAAGGCTGCATTTTTTCCCCCGCAAGGTACAAACACTATTGAATGTCGGACCTGACACTGGCTACGTGCTTGTGATAATAGAGTTATACCTTTATAAGTTAATGGAACTATTGTCTGTGATTGTCATAGGTTGAAAGAAAATATATCACAGCTTCTCAGTTCCCTTTCGGATAACAATGCTAATGGAAATAATGCCAACTGGCAGGATATTACTATGTATGATTATATACCCTGGTGCTGAACTATCGTTTTGCTATCTACATTTATGAGCAAATCCATTGGGAATGCAAATGTTTTCACCACCATAGAACAATGTATCCTAGATCATCATGTATTGATTGGATTTCTGGATGATAAACCTGTCCTTATTCAGAGACAAACCAATATTTTCTACATTCTTATATGAAGCATGATGGTGTATCTTCGTTTTAGAAAAAGTCGTATCTCCACCAAATAGATTTTAGTAGACTTTTTAGTATATTGTTCTGTGGACCTATTAGAAATGCATACCAGTGAAAAAAATTCTGCTGCAATTTGTTTTGGGTCCAGCTAAAAAAAACCCAGATAGATTGCCCGAACTGTCATGAAAATGGTAAAAAGTTCAGATTTAGAATGACCCCATACATCCGCCATTTTGAATTTCTTCATAAATATTTTCGTGCAAGCGTATTATTTTAGGCTGAGTATAACCTTGATATGATATCGAATGGAATGAGTGTAAGTAATGACCCATTTCTTTCACGCTTACTACCAAGTACAAGGTTTTCTTATAAAAACCAAGAGACAGATAAACACTGAAATTTCGCGAAAAATACCTCAAATTTCAACTTGAAATTTAAGATATTTCCCATGCATATGAGATTGTAGACTTTTAGTATGTTACTCTGGGGACCTTTCTGAAATGCATAGCAGTGAAATAAATTCTGTTGCAATTTGTGGTGGGTTGACCCCAAAAATGCGCTAGATTTACTGGACTATTAAGGATAGCTATCCCCTTAGAGGCAGTTTTTGCACCCCCGTGACAATTTGTCTTCTGTACCAATAAATATACAAGATAACCATAATAAACTATATATTTTATGAAAGCGTATATCGTAGGGATTCCACCTATATGATTTGTATATCCGACACTGCTATTGTGTAGCAATTATTCCAAATTTAAATTAATTCAAACGAAAACAATAGCGTCCATTTTTCAATTTAAATTTCATGAAAACTGTTGGTCTTGTTTCAACTTTGATGGTATACCTAGGTAGGAGACAATTCGAACTAGTAAACCTTATCTCATTTTTTTTTAATTTTTGCCTGGTTTTGTTTTTACAGCAATTTTACTAAAATAAATTGAAAAAAACGTCCTATTTTACGATCATTTGTCTTTAAAGTTGAATAATTAAAAAACAAAGCCAAACTTACAAAAAGTGAGATAAAATTTACTAGATCACCTTATAAGTAATAAGCATGCCAAATTTCAAAAGCGTAGCATGGATACTTTTCGAGAAATAAACGTTTAAATTTCGGATTTTGTAAAAAAATGAAAGGCTAGAAATCGGGCAAAATGTGTCCAGCTGAACATCTGAAGAATTAATCCTAATTTTTTGCTTGAATTATATTGTCAAATACATTTTTTATCTGTCTTACGGGACCTTCTCGAATTCCTATTTATTTTTGATAACTATTACACTAAGTTTATTCATCAGTGTGCTTTAAAATCCAATTTAAACTTTAAGAACTTGAGAAATGTTAACACTTTTGCTATTTACTTCACGGCTGGTGTCTGAATGTCAATTAACAATACAATAGGCACTCAGACAGCTTTAAACGACTTACAATAGACAGTAGCGTGAAAAGGTAATCTCTTTCCAGCTGGATATTGGACCACCTAAAAGGCAATGTATTTATTTGTTCAGTGCCTCAGAAACTGAATTTTTTATCCTAATATTGAAGCACTTCTACTTAGAATTTTGATTTTATTTTTTCACCAAATGTTAGACAAAATAGTGAATATTTGAATGAAGAAATAAAAGAAAAATGACCAATTTTGACCATCTAACGGGATAGCTATCCTTCATAAATAAACACACAGACAGTAAGGGAGTCGAACAGCTATAAACAGCGATCGCCATAGTTTCTACACAAAGCTATACCTACATTGCTCGTATCTAGATACTGTCATGTACTTGTTCTTGATACATTATGTTTTGACATCAACATAAAGGTTTTATCTCAAACATGTTGATCTGTGTTATATTCACCGTATCAAATACATGTTATATCACGGAAACCCACAGGGGCTTGTAGCTGGTCGGTTATTAATTAGGAGGAGAGTATATATAAATATTAATATCATAATTAATAACCGACCAGCTACAAGCCCCTGTGCGGAAACCACACTCTGCGGCTCCACGGACCTTCCTCTCGATCGATCAGATATCGCACGTCTACTACCTGTATCGCAAAATAACCTACATTGCGACACAATGTTTTTGATAACGGTCTGCGCCAATCTAGATTCTGTAAGTTACACCGTATGAAATATATTCAAATAATGTCTGCTCACGAGAGAACGTTCTCCCTGCACAACCTCCAAACAGGATTATCTCCCCTTTTGCCAGTCGATCGACCCTGCCCTGAGTCAATTATACAGGGAGAAAAAACGCCCTAGCAGTCTCCGGAAGACGGGAGTATCCCAGCAGCCTTTGCGGCGCTGCCTGACAACAATGGCGTGGGCTAAAGCAACGCATAGCGACGTATTCACTTAGCCCAGGCAGACCGCGATTCTCGCCGTTAAATCGTATTTCCTCGACGTTTGCGGCTGGTAATCATTTGGAGTCGATAATATATTGTTAATAAGGTAACATTTAACAGCTGAAAGGATCAATTGTGTGGTAAAGACTCCAGGAAAGGGTAATAAACAGCTCTTAAATAACCCACAACACTGATCTACAGGGCGCTAACACAGCCGTTAAAATCCTGTGGTTAACACAGCGGCAACACCGTCATTGTCGGCATATAGCACGGATAATCTGTTTTAATTTCCCCCCATAAAGCTGTTAATTATCCATATTCAGTGATTGACTTATTAAATGATTGACTTATTGATCATGAAATGCTAAATAACGCAGATATATAATTGTAGCAAAATTCCTTCACCGTTATGGATAGTCTGTGTTCTTCTGCTTTTATAAAGCTGTTAATTATCCAGATTTAATGATTGACTTAATGATCAGGAAACGGTAAATAACGCAGATATATACTTGTTTTAGCAAAATTCCTTCGGTTATATATAAACTGAGTTTTCATGACAATCTCAGACCATATTTACAACTAGCACGATGAGTTACGAATATTCAGATAATCTGCCAGGTGAGGCAAAGACAAGATATCAGTCAAAATTCTCGCTAGTCGGTCTGGATAAATGCCCTTACAAGTTACCAGCTGATGTGTGGATAGAAGACATGACGGCTTGGCCAGAAGTGTTGTACGAGGATGTGTTTCATTACCTTGTGAACTTTCCTCGAATATATTCTTCAGAAGCCATGAGGAATTTGAAATCCCTTGAATCTTATAGATTTTTCATTTCCGGATGGGTGGGAATTGTTCATCACCTTACAACCATTCCTATACATCATCTAGGATTCTTGCTCTGTGGATAGCCTGCAACCACTGATGTCTTCTCTCACTCTGGGCCGGAAGAATATAAAACTTCAAATTTGGAAACTTGTCTTTGTTAGCTGTACAGTCATGAACACAACACGCCTTTGGCATTTTTACTATATTAGCATTACCTGTTTCTCTTAAGTTTGAAGTTTGAATGACTCGGATACTGATGATGGGTTATATAAAGACTGATTGAGTAATGGATTGTACTATACAAGTCAATGAAATAATCACTGTAACTGAGAATTACTCATCACAGTGTCAACATGACAAAGAAACACACGTCAGACCAAAGATCAAATAAAATTGATTGACTGTTTATACAGAAAATTTACGGTTATAAGCCACGGATACATACTGCTCCATGCTGATGTTAATCATTTAATAAGCCAATCACTGAATATGGATAATTAACAGCTTTATGGGGGGAAATTAAAACAGATTATCCGTGCTATATGCCGACAATGACGGTGTTGCCGCTGTGTTAACCCCAGGATTTTAACGGCTGTGTTAGCGCCCTGTAGATCAGTGTTGTGGGTTATTTAAGAGCTGTTTATTACCCTTTCCTGGAGTCTTTACCACACAACTGATCCTTTCAGCTGTTAAATGTTACCTTATTAACAATATATTATCGACTCCAAATGATTACCAGCCGCAAACGTCGAGGAAATACGATTTAACGGCGAGAATCGCGGTCTGCCTGAGTCGTTTAATAACACTTTGTTCTCTGTGCCCGGATACAAGCTTGAAAGAAAAGACAGAACAGCCAGCGGTGGGGGAATAATGGTCTACACCAGGTCAGACCTCCCTATTAGACGATTGAAGGATTTTGAATGTGCTAATGTCGAATCCATATTCCTGGAGTTCAAGCTAAAGAAAAGAACATGGGGATTGTTCTGTGTATACCGACCACCCTCATTGAACAATGGTGTTTTTGAAAATGAAATCTGCAGCAAGCTGGACCTGGCACTGACCAAATATGAACACATAGCTATTATTGGTGATCTAAATTACGATATACTTGATATAGATAAGTGCCAAACACTTCAAATGATATCTGATACTTTTAATCTAGTCAATTTAATCAAAGAACCTACATGTTTTAAGAAAGATTGCAACCCATGACTTGTTGATGTCATATTGACCAATTCACCAAGTCTATTGTGCAATAATGTAAACTTCAACTGTGGTCTGAGTGACATGCACCATATGATCGCCGTCGGAGTACGAGAAACTTGTCACCCTAACAAACGTCAAAAGGTCATGTTTAGAAGTTATAGGAATTTTGACGAGAGCGTGTTCCTCCAGGACGTCCAGAGCATCCCCTTTCATGTTGCCCATGTCTTTGAAGACATTAACGATAGTTATTGGGCTTTCGAGAAGATGCTCATGGAGGTGGTGGACGAGCACGCTCCAAGAAAACAGAAGTACCCAAAACGTGACCCACCTCCATATATGAACAGTGAGCTCAGAAAAGCTACATATAAGAAGCGTATGCTGCACAATAAATTTAATCAATACAAGACACCCCAAAATTGGGAAAACTATAGACAGCAGCGAAATCATGTAACCAAATTACGCAGAAAATCCATTCGCCAATACTTTTCTGAGCGATGTGGCGATGGCCCAAAGTCAAATGACTTTTGGCCAACTATTAAACCTTTTCTGTCAAGTAAACAAGTAAGCAAGTCTGATGATATAATACTAACAGAAAGTAACAGACTTGTTACAGATCAAACCGAAATCTGTGAAATATTTAACTCATTCTATGCAAATATTGCTACAGACATCGGGTCTGATACCCCTGCAGTCAATGAACTGCACCCTAGTCTCCTGGCCATTGTAAATAATGCACCAGACCATGGCTTCGAGAATTTTGATTTTATTCCAGTTTCCTCAGAATCCGTCCGCTCCATTCTGTTAGACCTAAAGACTAAGAAAGCCACAGGGGTGGATAATCTACCCGCTAAGATAGTAAAGAGTAGTGCTGGGTCATTATGTACCCCACTGTCATTGTTTTTTAACAGATGTATTGTTGAAGAACAATTCCCAGATAGGCTGAAGGAAGGTCAAATCAGCCCGATTTATAAAAAATCTGACCCATTTGCAAAAGAAAACTTTCGGCCAGTTAGTACTCTTCCTTGTATCTCTAAAGTATTTGAAAAGTTAATGATGAACCAACTTATGGAACACTTCAGTTCTATATTTCATAACTTCCTCTCCGCGTTTAGAAGCGGTTATGGTTGTCAAACAACCTTGTTGAGACTTGTGGAGGACTGGCGAGAGGCCTTGGACAACCACGAATTCGTGGGCGCCATCTTGATGGACTTGCCTAAGGCCTTCGACTGTCTTCCACATGAGCTCATCAATGCTAAACTCAAGGCCTACGGTCTCAGTGAGAAATCATGTGGGCTTATGAACAGTTACATGTCCGATAGAAAACAGAGAGTCAAGCTGGGCTCAGCCTGTAGTAAATGGCTAGACGTTGTTAAAGGAGTCCCTCAGGGGTCCATTTTGGGACCTCTGATATTCAATATCTTCATAAATGATATATTTTATTTTGTTCACAGTGCCAAACTGTACAACTATGCAGATGACAATACTTTGTCGTATGCCCATAAGTCACTAACAACCTTAAGGGAAATAATCCAGAAGGAAAGTGATGTAATTGTAGACTGGTTTGGCAATAATGGCATGCAGGCCAACCCAGAAAAATTCCAAGCTATGTGCCTTGGAAAAGAAGGTAACAAAGAATGTAAAAACTTCGCCCTTAAGAACATAGAAATTAGTTGTTCCGATAGTGTAAAGCTGTTAGGAATTGAACTGGACTACCTCTTAACTTTCGACCAACATATTACAAATTTATGCAAGAAAGCAGGTAGTCAGATCAATGTCCTGGCACGACTCAGTCACCTTTTATCAACACAAACAAAACTGTTGATCTACAAGTGTTTTATTCGGTCAAATTTCAACTACTGCCCTATGGTGTGGCACTTTTGCAGCAAGAAAAACACTGACAAGATGGAAAGACTGCAATATAGGGCTTTAAGATTTGTTTATCGCGACTTCAAAAGCCCATACAACTACCTACTTGAGAAAGTCAATTTACCAACACTCCATTTAAGCAGGGTAAAGAGCATGTGCTTTGAAGTCTACAAAATTCTAAACAATCTGTCTCCTCTGTATTTACAGGACATCATTAAGTTTAAAAACACAAAATATTCATTCAGATATAAAAATTTAACTGATATACCTAGAGTTAACACCACAAAGTACGGCAAGAACTCATTTCGGTACGAGGCCAGCCGAATATGGAATAGTTTACCGAATGAATATCGGACGGCCTCTGACAGAAATGAGTTCCATAGATTGATTCGCACATGGGGAGGCGAATCGTGCAAATGCGCAATTTGCAAGCCTTAGTAACTGTCGGAAAATGTCCAACTCGCCCACTCATCCTTAACTCAAATTAGTGCTAATTATGTGTGTGTTTGGAAAGATAAATTATTTAATTGCGTAGATGCAAATTAAAAACAATTAAAAAGAAAACAATCAAATAATGTCATATGGGAATTTAATGATAATCAATTAATATATGTATTATATTTACTGTAATTATATATTAGTTAGTTGACCAGTGGCTCACTCAGAGCACACGTAAATGTATGGTAATTTATTCAAGCCCTCTTCAAATATTGTAAATATATGGGGGATTACAGTGATTTAATAATTCTGATTACACTGAAATAATAATTCAATAATTAAAAACGATTAAATAAGAAAACAAACAAATATTACATAATGAAAATATTTGATAAAAAATTCATTTGCGTTTTATATACTTCTACATTTTTATTGTTATTATACATTTGTTTGTCGGTCAATAGCTCGTTCAGAGCTAATGTTTTCTGGTTTGTATATTATACCGACGCTAAATAAAGTTTCTTACTCTTACTCTAAGTGAATACGTCGCTATGCGTTGCTTTAGCCCACGCCATTGTTGTCAGACAGCGCCGCAAAGGCTGCTGGGATACTCCCGTCTTCCAGAATAGTGGGTCTTCACCAAGCTATGTAGCCCTTGGCGGAGATTAAAAGCGCGAGATTATCCGAACTGTTCTGTATCGCAACAACTTGAATTAACCAGAATTAATCAACTGCAGCACATCTGGGGATTTGGCAGACAAAAGACAGCAAACAATCGGTGATTACGGGTAATTAAATTAAAGTGGTCATCTCTTTACAACAACAACAACAACAACAACATTAGGCCTACATCAAGGCTAACGGTCGTTTGTTTGAAAACAAATCAGCGATGCTTGTTTTGTCGGGATCAAATGGTCCCACACATTCACATCTGCAAAATTACACATCCTTGTATTTGGATAAGGATTGTTTTTGGCTGTTAAAATTCAGGTTTTGTGGAATGATGTTTTGGTACATGGCTATATGTAAATTGACTGAGAGCAGGGTCGATCGACTGGCAGAAAAAGGTCGATCGACTTTATGGGGGTTGCTCCCTGCAGTGCCCAAAATGGCACATTCAATTAATGTCTGCTCCCGAGAGAACTATCCCCCTGTAGTGCCCAAAAGAACACTTTAGGGAGATGGTTCCCGAGACAGCAGATGATAAATGTTTTAGTATACCGCATATCTTTGGGTTACAGGATATAAGTCTGCGTAAATGGCCAGTCAAATACGAGAAGACTGGGCAGGAAAACGACCGCGAAAGAATGTTTTGAAATATTCAGAATCAGCATACGTAGTTTTCGACAGTTGCTTCAAATTATTAATCAAGATGTACGGCGGTGAAGTTCTATCGACCCTCGCGGAGGCTGATAGACCGAGTGAGGAGTTTTATGGTCAAATGACCATGGACAGTATATTATGACATGAGCTCAACTATTACATAACGGCTCCTTTCAGTACATCGATAGTTGGTTTCAGCGAGCGGTCCGCAGTAGAAATACATGCAGGGAGGCGGTGGAGTATAGCGGCTACTAATTGTATAGATGTAACACGGCTAAAGATCCTTGTTGGTGGAAAGTTCTCGCAATTCACGAGAGAGTTAGCCAATTAAATTTGCAAGCGGCATAGATTCTATAATATCGTTCTCCATGTTTGATGACGCGATAGTTCAACCCTTAGAGAAGAAGAACCTAATAATGTCATATTCTTACATAAGCGTACAGTACGACCATGTATTTATGGTTCTCTGAACTATTGGGAGGAGGAGAATCGGGAAGGTTACCATGATTATTAGATTTTCATAATGTAAGAATAGCTATATTCAACTAGATCCAGTCGATAGATCACGATCGAGGAGGTATTCCACTTGCACATGGAGTAAAGTAAACATTCATCCAAAGTAATATATTGTGGCGTGATATCCCCACACCAGCTTTGGGGACAATCCGTTAAGTTTATCTAATTTTGTTGTCTAAAAGCGAAATTCCAGTTGGTGCCATGTAGATGCATGGGACTGCAAGTGGCATATTTTCACAAGGTAACTAAAGAGTTTTCTTCTAATTTCATTTTGCTGAAACGAAATTTCAACTAGTTCTCAATTTGACGCCATCTAGGGGGGTGTATGGACGGAATGCAATCCCAAGTGACATCTTCTGGCAAGGTATGCACATACCAAATTCGGAAAGAATGTAGTCGTTCTAATATTATCTAGAAACAAACTTTACAGTTTACTCCAGGTGGCACCACCTTTGGGCATATTCAAAAAAAAAGTTATCCTCAGAAAGTTATTGTGACACGATATTCACACATCAAATTTGGAATTTTGTACGAAAACGAAATACCAGTTTGCCCCAAGATGGCATATTCGGACGGAAAGCGATCCCTAGAAAGTCATTGTGACAGGATATTCAAACACCAAATCACTGATCCACTAAGTTCAATATATGACCATTACACAGACATGAATGAGTATCAATTAGCCATGGCTGTGAACCAATCACTGAATGTGGTATAGATGCAAATGAGACTATACAAATCAATATAGAGGTCATACATTGAACCAATGGTACTACTGTCTCCCTCCACTGTGACCGCAACTTTACAATAGGTTGAAATGGGTATCTTCTGCTG
The DNA here is from genome assembly GCA_036873755.1 of Hanleya hanleyi. Lineage (NCBI taxonomy): Eukaryota > Metazoa > Mollusca > Polyplacophora > Lepidopleurida > Hanleyidae > Hanleya > Hanleya hanleyi. Next base: position 126,865 of record JAVTVY010039419.1, on the reverse strand, counting down.
GACAGGAGCAACAAATATGAAGCTGATTGAAAAAGGCATTCAAAACTTATCTGACAGATAAGATTTCCAAACGCAAAATTTGCGTTTTAGGGAAATTGTAGAAAAAAAGCAAGTGTCACGTTTAGAAACTAACAAACACACACGGATGGCTAATAACTAAACATGGATATCGATCAGACGGCCATAACTAAGAAAATCCTAACGAAACAATTACGAAAATCCGAGACACAGAATTACATGGCCTCCTTTTTAAAATTCCTTTATCAATCTAACTGGCCATCATCTCCTGAAATTTCAGCATTTAGCGTAGTTTCTCCATTGCTGAGATATTGTCTTTCTTAGCTATTTCGTCTGATTCATCTTCATTGTAGTTTTAATTTAAATGCATAATTATACTCCTCCCTGACATGATTGGCAAATATCCTTTTCGAGTCACATCTGAACACTACGTGGTTTTTTGCTTATATTTAATACATTTGCGAGCATTACTTGGTTAAACTTTCTCCCTAGGAAAGGTGATTTCTTCGAACTCACGGAACAGTATTCATCTTCATTCAACTTTCTTGCGATCGTGTATGTGATCCCTTTGTAATGATCTCAGATGTTCACATGAATTAAACAGACAAGATCGCGATTTTGAACATGTTGGACAAACGACGGAGCTGAAGGATACGTCTACCCAAATATAAGAAACCAGGATCTGTTTACGTCTAATTTTTTTTATCGATGCTAGCGTTCATGTATTAGCAAACTAGTGACATATAGTAGTGCAAAATAATACTGAAACGATTAAAGAGATCGTAAACCCTCAAGTAAAGTTTCCATCAAAAGAAAGACTATTCCAAACAGTGTGGAAAAATATTTATTGTAATTTTTTACGATTTTATTATACAGAGTAAACTGCAAATAAAGCATGGTATCCTATGGTGGTCTGTTGCAATAATATTTAGGTCCAGTGACGTCGCACTGCCTTAATACATATATTTTAAACTGTGTATGCACTTTCCAATGCTTGATTCAAGCTTAAGGTGTGTATACTTTGAGTTTCAACACAGACTCACTGTTCCAATGTGCCTGTTTCACCAAAATCGGGGAGATGGTAACTCATAAGTGTCAAGTCAATTTGAATCTCGCATTTAATTTCCCCGATTTTGGTGAAACATACACACTGGAACAGTGAGTGTATGTTGAAACTCAAAGTATACACACCTTAAACTTGGGGGCGACAAGTAACGTGCAACATGAACTAAAGTTTCAATAGCTCCCTCCAACCCAATACAAAGATCACGCTTTCGATGTCCGTGTGGATTGTTTTGTCGATCAATTGATGGGAATTGGTCTGTCTTCTAAACAACATCGCACAAATCTACATCATCGCAGTAATTATGAGACTCGGTACGAATTCGTACAAGAATGTAGGACAAGTTAAATTTAAGTGAATATTTGAATTACAACATTTGGAATGAGAGGCAATATGGTGAGATCATTTATTTACATATACCCAAATAATGTATCGAGTTTGTAATTTTTGAAACAGTGAACTGAAAATTGATCAAAATTTTGAATTGACAGATAGCTCCATACATGATACGTGAACTGGTAATCGTGATCTGAATATCATGTCCGCGAGTTTGTAATCATTTATCTGGGACGAAAACCTGGTAAAATTAAAGTGATATATGTATACGATGAACGGTAGAGCTTCGTATCGTATCCTTCATTTGGCTCCGATATATGCCGTAGATACGACGAGCTATATTTAATTAAGTTTGTCATAAATACAATTACATGATAAACCAATTTATTCTATTGCCTGAACCGAGGGGAGGTGTTGCATCGTCGGGTTATATCCCTTAGTTACAATCCTCCAACATCCGGGTATTCCTTTTCGGATATGCTGACCATCAGAGCAGATGGCTTTCTGGAAGGAAATTGTTATCAGAAAATTTTGCGATAATCGGTTTATTTGGAAGTGATTTGTCTATAGATATGATTTTCAACATTGTATAGCTGAGATATACTGGCATATTACGGTCAGATGGTTGAGAAAATTCTTTAAATTTGCCAGTTAGATTGGTTGTGAATTTCACCCGACATACCCCCCCCCCCCCGCAATACCCAACTCTTCTCTGTCCACCACCACTCGTACCATTCCTCTCTTAATTTTATTCTTAGTATTTTGGCAGATGTGTGCCGCGTAGTGGTCTCGGATATGGGCAATCCTGCTCTGGTGCAGATTGATATGCGATCCAGCGCCGCGGACAGGCGACGACAACAACAACAACAGCAACAACATGCTACACCCGTCACCATGCAGCAGGATCGATCTTGAAGTTGAAGTCGGCGAAAGCTGCCGCTGTGAATGCCTTCCACAAGATCAAGTGTTGGGAGGTCCAGCTCTCGGTCGCGGAATGAGAGGGGTCAGGAATTCAGCTGCTTGGGTTACGGTTGGCCTACAGTTTGTCTGTTGAGGTGAGTTGCAATATCACAGGCCTTGAAATATGAAAATCATTATGGAAAGAGCGGATGGGAGCTCTTGTGTGAATATTTTTGAGAGATTTGCAAGATAAGATTTAGGAGGGATAACTTATTCTTAAAAGGAAAAGCATATTTTTGGGATATTTAAGGAGAGGGAACTGTCACTCTCCCGGAATCAAGGAAGGATATAGTGGTAGATGGCAGAGCGTGATTACTCTCCAAGGCGTGGCTGCATCATCATGTGCTCAAGGATATACATGATATAGGCATGCAATCTGAAATGAATTTGTTTAGGGAGTTAGATGAAACGAAGTTTTCATCGGTTTTTGGGCTGGTTTATTTGCATCATAATATGTTGTGATTTTATTATCACTTTCCGCAGTGTGCCACTCAAAGGCCAGTTAATAAGGGTGGGTGGCTAGGGTGGTTGTAGCTGCCATTTGGCCAGTGTTATTTTGATATGAGAATCCAGGTAACCCCCCCCCCCCCCCAAGAGTGCAGCATTATTTTGGATACCCTAGATTATGGACAGCCTAAATCATACAGACATGACGGATGTAACATGGCAGATACTGAAAATGGACTGCATAGAGACTAAACTGGAGAAAGAGAACAATTTTCAGACCTTGGTGTTTAAAAATAGCAACAGAGACTGAGAGCTGTGATTAGCTCTTCGAAGAGATAGCTGAGGAGTGATTTCGGTGACATGAGGAGTGATCACAATATTGTTTCATAAAAATTTCATTTGTCTGAGAGTCTTTATTCGCTCTCTTGATATCAATTTCAGGTAAATGATGGGGAAGGAGAGCTATCACGCCCTCAATACAAAGGGCCTGAATTTTGGACACCCATATTAAAATGTTTGGCTATTAAAAAATAGTCTGGTGTAGCCTGCTTATTGTTTTGGAGGCGGATGTCGCCTGTTCCATCCAATTGCTAAGCTCAAATTTATTCTCGCTGGTACGCTAAATGTTTATTTCTCGCCCACCGATTCAAAATCAATTATGTGATGTCGAAGTGAGACGTTGGGAAGTTTGGATCGACAGGGTTTTAAAAAGTTAAGCTATGGGCAACTGATTTGCTGGTCGGTGACTGGCATACAAGTTGTATTCATAATCATATTCCTCAGTCTATCATTATGATGATTGATCCATACCTAGGGTGGCTGGGAAAACAGCAGATCTCCCATGACATGAAACTGATGTGAGTGATAGGGAGATAGAAAACACTCACTCGTCCATTTAAATACCGTTTGCTGTATGTGAGAGAAGCCAATTAATAGCTTTTGGTCGTTTCAGTTCAAACAAAATCGGATCATGCCCACGTGGGAAAATTGTGGCACTCTGTTGGGTAGGTTTGTCCTTCAAGGTCAGAGTTTGTAAAGCTAACGTAGTGGCGCCCATATTGTATGAGAATACAGGCATATGAGAATGGATAATTGGAAAGGATACTTGAAGCCTAATATAATTGGCAGCTATGAAGGGTGTCTATCATTGGGTGTGTGATTCAAATATGGGTGTAAAACCAGCGGTTTTGGGGAGGTAAATGGTGACAAGTTACAATGCATGAAACAGATGTATGATTACCATATGGCACCGTACGTTTTTTAGAACATCGAGAAATTCATCGGATTTAGAATGATTGTGTGCCTGTGAAGATTTGTCCACAGTGTGGTCAAGCTTGAATGAGCGGTCTGACATCACAAAGTCACGAAGGCGTATAATGTGTGTATTATCAGGGGAAATCATGTAAAGTTATGGATGTCAAATGCCAAGTTAGGAATATGGTATGAAATTATGTTAATTTCAACCTCGGGGTGCCGGTTTGACAAATCATTATTATATGATGGTTGAGGATATTATATTCAAAGTGCGCGAAGCCTGGATAACTAGTATAATCTTGAATGGGTAGAATTTTCAGCATTTACAACTCCACTCACAAGACCATAATGAGCATCATCTATTCTCGATGATCAGAGTCAGAGTTGTTTGCAGAATTGCCCTTGGGATTTTTGTGGGTGCAGTGTGTATTGACACACTCAGTGGCGGGATCCTTGCGGGCAAACTAAGTGAAGCTGCTCCACAGGGGGCAGATAGCGGGAAACATTGCCTATATGGGTGATACATAGGGATGTGGGCTTGCCTGGTGTGGTATTTCACAGGGAGCATTATCAGGATTATGGGTCGCCTATGTTTCCATAGGGATCTGATATGGGGCTTGCCTGGTGTGGTATTACACAGGGAGCATATGGTTTTAATAAATTCGCCTATGTTTCCATAGGGATCCGATGTGATCTTGCCTGGTGCCGTATTTCACAGGGAGCATATATGGTTTTAATAAAATTGCCTATGTTTCCACATGAGCAGTGTGACTAACGTCACAGGACCTACGAAGTAGGGTAAGCATTAGGACTCCGACGCGAACTGAACTCTTGGAAATCCCCACCTCCATTTGAAATCCTGCCTATATTAAGGTGGGCACTGCCCAAGTCAGAATCACCAGTGATTTTCATCAAAAATCACCAGAAATTTTCATCAAAAGTAGGTCAGCTCAGAACTTGTTGGTAACAGTCTCCTAATGCGCCTTCATTCCAAAAATTAATAGCGATCGCCGATTTAATTTTACAATGTTTTAACTAAGGGAAACAGATTGAATAATAAAAAGTTCAGTAGGTTTCAGGCTTTACGTGTGAAAATACATTTACATATCTTTAATGGTTTTCAGTGCCCTTGTCCAGGACCAAAACAACTTTTTGATTCGCATTATTTTCCCAACAATAATAATAAATAATAATAATAATACTTTAGTTCAGACACGGGTCCATATATACATAGAAAACAAGATTACATAGTGGTATGTAGTGCCGATAGGCACTACTTAGAGGAATACAACAGTTTCTGCCATTTATCGAGCAGCACAGAATGTACAATAAGGTCGGATTTAAGTATAGTACACAGTATCAGATTTTCGCTGGACTCAATTCTGCTTTTGAAACAATAGACAGCTTTCCTCAATATTTCGCCAAAGGAAGGGATGCTGTTGACAGCAAACATAGCACTGGCACTACAACTATATCTATAATGAAGCAGCCATCGAAATGCGTTGTTGTACATAACTTTGGTGCCGTTAAAAACAGTAGTGGTATGAGTACTCCAAAGTTGACAACAATAAACATTACAGCAGTATGCTCTAAAAAGACTTTTCTTAACACCAGTCGTACAATCACGGAATTTCCTAAGAAGCACATTAGCACGTACGCAAAGCCTTCTCTTTTGCGATTCGATATCCGCATTATCTGACAGATCACACGTAATAATATGGCCTAAGTAGGTGTAGCAATTGACATATTTCAATAACTCCCCACCCAACTTAACCGGAGGAGGCAAAAAATCTCGATATCGCCTTGGCGATAAAACCATACACACGGTTTTCTTAGTGTTGAAGACAATATCATGCGACTCTGCGTAAGAAGAACAATAGTTTAAAAGACTCTGCAAGGCTTTGGCGGAGGGACACATGATACACATATCATCAGCGTACAGCAAATGATTCACAAATAATCCAGAAATATTGCATCCCACACCAGCTTTAGATAATGACAAGTCAAGGTCGTGTAAGTATATAGCAAAAAGACAGGGAGATAAGATCCCACCTTGTCTGACACCATTCGTTACCTTAAACAATGAAGAGACAGTGGAGCCCCACTTGACGGCAAACAATTGAGTATTGCACCATACATACAGTATATTGATAAAGCACATCGGCAAATTTCGATCAATCAGCTTTTTGAGAAGAGTCCAATGATTGATTCTATCGAAAGCTTTGCTAGCGTCTAAAAAACATACAAAAACAGGGCTGCCATTGGAACGATAAAAATGTACAACTTCCTTAAAAACATAGATACATTGATCAGTAGAGCAACCGGATTTAAATCCAAACTGAAAATCGGAACTATAGAGCTGCGTCTCACACTTCTGTAGCACATATAATTCAATAACTTTGGATAGAGCAGTGGCGACAGCAATAGGTCTGTAATTATCTGATTTGGTTATGTCGCCCGATTTATTTTTGACAATAGGGTTTACAACTACATATGTCAGTTCTTTAGGGAGACACCCATGGAGGAACATAGCATTGAAACATAATGACAGATGAACATATAAGGCATCAGGTGCAAACTTGAGATGCTCAGCGGACAGACCATCAATACCAGCGGATTTATTACTCTTCATATCACGAATAATAGCACGAAGATTGTCTGGTGAAATAGCAGACACATCAGAAGATCCGTTTCTGTAACTTGCCAGAGCATCTAATACCTCGTGTTTGTGTTTTTCAGTGGAGACACAATTAAGAACGTGGAAGAATTTATCCTTCCATAGGTTGACAATGTCACTTTCACCCTCAGCATGGTCAATTCGATCTGGTAAACTCATATGTTTAGCGTTGGAGGTCCTAACCTCCTTCCAAAAGTCGTCATATGAATTATCAGACAAGGCTTGTGCCATCTTATCAGAGCCAATATTTATTTCCTCTCTCCTGCAAGCACGCAGGGCATATTTGAATTGCCTTCTAGTACGGCGCATATAATCAGCGATAGGCCCACATCGTGGGCTACCATGTTCCCTCCACATAATAAAGCTTGTTCTTGCATGAGCGTGTAAGTCGGATATACAATCATTCCAGCCTGGAACAATATGGGCCTTATTCACCTTAACTTTAGCTACGGATTCAAAGCCCGAAGACAGAAGCGATTGTACAATAGAATTGTAATAATTACATATATCATCATGATGAACTTCGCCACACTCGTGATCATTACACAGAACAGCATGCACAGGAATGGATAACTTACACAGATGATTTTGAGCTGCCTGAGAATACAATGAGATATCACTATCTGTCAAGTTTTTCCAGTCAATGCTATAACTACGTGATGCACTGGAATCTTTCTGTAATCTCGGTAGAGCGTCCCATCCAATAGATAGAGATAGAGGGCAATGGTCGGATGAAATGACATCATACAATACTTCAATAGATCGAATTGACCGATTTACGTTATCGGACGACACACAGTGGTCCAACCATGACGTGGACAGGTGTGCGTCACTCACATACGTATATGTATCCGCAGGTAAACGCTCAATGTCAGATACAAATAAATTGTAATCATCACAAAAATTAAGCAGTTCAGTACCGAAACGACGTGAGGGATGAGTATTCCAATCATCTATCACAAGGACATTGGGAATGTCAGATTCTTCTATAACAGCCCTAACCTTACCCAGGTAATCAATGTATGACTCTAAGTTTTCGGGTGAGTCAGTGGGCATGTATATACATAAAATGAGTAACTTAGAGTTAACTGTTTCAATGCGAATACCAAAAAGTCTGGGGTCATCATATTCAATACAATTCGCGCTACTCCCAAACGACTTCTTCCAGAGAATAGCGAGGCCCCCATGGGGTCTGCCTTTGGCAAGAACAGTCTCATCCACAGCCGAGACACCCCGGCCATAAAAATCACAATGAATGGAGTTCAGAAGCCCCAATTCGCTTTTCAGAAGCCAAGTTTCTTGAAGTACACAAATGTCACTGACATCACAAAGAGACTTAAGCTCAGGTAAACAAGATTTCGCCGAACGACAGTTATATGATGTGATACGTAGATCCATTATGAAAGTTGAGGTTGCTAGCCAATTAATCGTACTCACGATCGTACTCATTATCGTACTCACCATCACTATTCCAGCGAGATATGTAACTGTGAGAGTCAGTAGTACGTTTCCTCCCGTGGTTGGGTACAAAGCGAGAGTCCTGGTCAGCATCATATGCTGGTTGACGCGGCTTGTAATACTTTCGGACAACAAATTCTTATATATAGTCCAATACAACAAATTCTTATATATAGTCCTATAGTAGAAAGGTAGCATTTATGTAGTTTACGGTAATTCAACTCCAGACCAACACCTTCTTGGCACAAGATAATAATGATTCTATGTCATTCTCCTGAGCATGACCGGTACAAAGACGAATAAATAGCATCTCTACATCACGTTGTTATCTAGATATATGAGACAACACATTTTGGGTACCGGCAATCTGATGAATGTAGAATTTGAGGATGGTACTTAGCATCATAATTACAGCCTTTTAATACTGTAAAACATATATCTGTTTTTTTTCCCCCATAATGTAGCACTTACTAGTAATCTGAACATGTGTGTAAACTCCCAGACAGATCTGTTTATTTTGTCTCCCCTGCTCTGACCTCTTTATTACACCATGGCACTATTAACTGCATTCTCGAAATTCCAAGCCTATCAGACTGTTAGTTCTGATCTGTTTATAGGCATATTGGGGGTGACCCAGCTACACTGCTGTGACCTCTAGCTCTCAAAATAATTACGGATCGTATATCTCACAAGGTTTTGTGCTGTGTTATATATACAGTGAAACATACAGCCAAGGGTTCCCAATGGGCATGACAGTGCACTCGCTGAACCATCAATAAATAATAAAAAAAAAATAATTATAAATCAAATTTTCAGAAAATCAGCTCAGAACTTGCTCGTAACAATGCCATAATGCACGTTCATGCCAAAAATCAAAGTTCTAATGTCAACGGTTCTCCTTATTTTGCCGACGAAAGGATTCGGATGGACTCACTCACTCATTACCGGACAATTTGCGATCTGTAGCCTACTTCGTAGGAATAGGGATCAAATGTGGGGCTTGCCTGGTGCGGTATTACACAGGGAGCATATATGGCTTTAATCTAATTGCCTACGAATTCCATGGGGATCACGTGGGGCTTGCCTGGTAACTTTCACAGGGAGCTGTTGTGGTTTATAAGATAGTTGATTCGTCCGGACACCGAAAGGTTGGCGTTTCAGCATGTCCGTAGGGATCTCGTCACTAGAGTTGTTATAATATGGAATAAAGCCGTGGCCGATATCCATCCAAATATTAAATAGTTGTGTGTTATTTGTTCATAGTGTTCGGGCATATTTGAATAATAACACACAGAGATAAAATTCTTTCATGTCAAATTCCAATGTGAAGTCCACTTGTCAATCGAAGACCATAGCAAATCCTTTCTGGAACGAAAATACAGGCTTTGTGTTTTTGACCCAAATCCATAGTTTTTATATAAAAAAAATCACTACTACCCACATGACGGTGTGGAGGCTAAGAATATCCGGTGGCTACGAGTGTCTGACCCCTATCTTCTAACCCAGCTAGGACATATTTCTCCACATTTGAGACAAGTGTTCTTCCTTGGTTGCAATAGAAAGGGATATGAGAAGGGACATTCATCACCAGGACATTCTTGTCCATCACATCGGCATTCATTTTCCAAGCATAACTTACACCAATTTATCTGCACCTTTTCCAGCCGATGGAAAAGGTGATGAACGCACTGTGCTTCCAGATATTACGTTTTGTGTTCACTTCCAAGAACTGACGACAAGGAAATCGGTATAGGAAGTTCTATGATAACACAAAGGTCATCCAACTCGAGTGTTTGAATCCCAGACAGAGGAAACGTAATGCTTCCTCGCTGTATATCTCATACACAGCCCAGTGATACTCAATGATAAATCTCCAACAATCTGTCCGAACATATCTTTGACTATTCCAATGTAATACAAACAATATAAAAAAGTTATCTGAATCAGTCCATGACCTTTATAATATGGTACCAATAATGGTGAATGATGGGGAGTGTTCTTTATATTTATGCAAATGTTATGATCAATTAATTTCAATTTCATAGCCTCGTCTAATTCCTTGTGCCTCTGGGATGTGGACCAGCTCCCCTTTGACCGCCGTTGCAGTCTTCACTCCTTTCACACTGGACCCCAACGTGGTCACTGAGAGAACAATTACATCTCGAACATTTCATCGCGTTCCTCCAAAATCCACAGAAGTCACAGAAAAGAATGTTTCCAATACTGCAGCAATAACAACAGACTCTCGAACACTGCTTGCAATAGACGTCACCAAAGCAGACGTTTTCCTTTCCGAAAGGAAGTTGATTGGGGATTCCTTCCTGACCAGTCGCGACTGCAGTGCCCAAACTCAGGGCGTGTTCCATCAGGTTACTACTCAGTAATCCTTGTAAAAGATCTGAAAAGACAAATATAGGTAAACGCAAAACATCTATTCGGTGTTATAACGTACTGCATGTTTGGGGCGAAATGTCTTTTTCATGTCAGATTCAAGTGTCACGTTTTCTGCTATGGTATCACTCTTGTAGATACATGGTGCATGTATTCCTCGACGGGGAACTGCGCTCGCGGTTACTGTTCATTCTGTCAACTGTACTGAAAGTACTATCCTCAATGTATGATCCGATATGAAGATGTTGGTATCTGACCTTGTAACCTTTGCAATTTGATATAGCGACCAGCAGCTCCGTTGATAGATCCTGTATCACAGCGGGCCCGACCGGCACTTTCAGTTTCACCACTTGACCCGAACTTATCAATGAAAATTCAACTTCTTTATTAATATTACCAGGCCTGATATACGATATATAATCACATGAAATATGTGTGTAAAAAGACATCTCTCGCACAGAAACATCAAACTGATTGATATTTCCTCTCTTTCTAATATCCAGTGCGATATAGGTTTGTACATATCTGTAATAAAATAGCATTAGAGAGAATACACGCCGTTACGCGGTTTATGTCGAACTTCACGAATTTCGCTTCTGATATATCTCAAGGTTACCTAGGCTGTGATTAGATGAATATAAGCGACCACAATTACCTTCATGTCGAGCTGGAACTCCTTGGAAAACATTGCTGACACTGCAGTTCGAACCGTATTGATTAACGTTACATTCTCTTGGACTGTTTACAGTTGAGCTGCTGGCAGATGAGGGGACGGCATTATATGTTTCTCCCGATATGCCCTTCAACAAAACAATACACATACACTGATGGAGATATAAATTTGATATCCTTGAGTTAGATTCGGTCTACTAATAAGCGTATAATCTCGTGGAGTCTCAATTACAGCAATGTGTGCGTGAAATTTTGGAGAAGTGCTTCTTTATATGTAAGCATTTACTGTACAGATTAACAGATTAACAATTTCATATTTTCGATGGATAGTAGCAATGGAGAATTAAATCAAACGTCATATATGTTCAAGATTTGTAACAGGAACTGTCAATTGGAACCTTTAGGTGATTGATTCTATGTTTATAAAATTGCTCGTGCCGCCGGTAAGATTAATTAAGCTAAAGTTTCACACACTGTTTTGTATCATGCTTGGGTTGGATTCCATTGACCTTGACCATTGGCTTAATAGATCACAATTTCAAAAGACCACAATTTTCGGGGCTGGAGCTGTCTCAACGAAATCACGATTTTAAGCATGTCTTGATTTGAAAATCTTTCGACTTCAAAGCCAACGTCAAGTTATATTGAAGTGTGGTTACAACCACGACACCAAACGAAAAACTGAATGGTATAGACGGACAACACACGGCGATCACTACCTTAATAACACAATCTCGCCTATTTGTAGTGTTATAAGTTATCGTACAACCTATTTTTCATGGTTGGTTTAGACAAAAGTCACCATGAAAAGTCTACAGGAGTGAAGAGTAAAGAGTGAAGATAAATATAGGCTGGTGAAGGTTGCATCATTTAGTTCCAACGGTATAGGGAATATCCTGTGTATTGACACAAGCTGGACAGGTGATTAAATCTGACTCACATGAATAGTTGTTGGGTTCTGGTCTGTTCTTGATTGTTCTTTGTCTACTGGATCCCCGTCTGTCTTCGGCAGGCCCTGTCCTCTCCCCATCCTGGGTCTAATTTGTTCTTTCTTTATCCCTTCTGTGAATTAAATAGCTGAAGTTAGACACAAAAGTGTTTGAGAGAACATAGCAACATTCATGTATAACATTTTGGTTTTCAATCGAGAATAACCTCAGTAATATAGTGTACCCTTTTCAAGCCGCATGCGCCTCACTGCGAATGCGCGAAATGAGGCGAAATGGGGCGTGCGCAGGGAGGTGTGTGGAGGTGTTCTGCGCAGGTATGACGTCACTTCTGGTCTGGATGAATCGGGCGTGACCTTAAGACATGTATTCCTCCGCGGTGATGCGGTCTGGTGATGATGCGGTTTGCCTCCGCGGACCGAAATTAGTCCCAAATACGTGGGTTTTCGTGAGAATGTTCGGCAATCTGTAGAGACCGCTAATGTACCGATTGGGTCGAGTGGGGTATCAATATGAAGCATACGTGAGGGAATATCCAACGGGCTGGGTGTGACGTGGAACTGACGTCATTCTGCGCATGCGCAGTAGAGAAAGCTTATGGAAATAGACGTTTTGGGTTCTAGGTGGGCCACTAGTGGGCCGATTGGGTCGAGTGAGGTATCAATGTGAATCAGTCGTGAGGGAGCATCCATCTGGACTAGTGTATCGTTCGTTGTCAACATTCTGCGCCTGCGCAGACAGAGAATTGTGGGAAAAGACGAAATAGACGTTTTGGGGTCTAGGTGGGCCACTAGCGGGCCGATTGGATCGAGTAAGGTATCAATGTGAAGCATTCGAGAGGAAGCATCCACCTGGACTAGTGTGTCGTTCGTTTTCAACATTCTGCGCATGCGCAGACAGGGAATTGTGGGAAAAGGGTATGGAGATAGACGTTTAGGTGAGCGCTAAAGACCCTATGGTGTCGTATGAGGTCTTATTTTGAAGCTCTCATGAGGGAGCATCCGCCTGGACTAGTGTGTCGTTAGTTTTCAACATTCTGCGCATGCGCAGACAGGAAATTGTGGGAAAAGGGTATGGAAATAGACGTTTTGGGGTCTAGGTAGGCCACTAATGGTCCGATGGAGTCGAGTGAGGTATCAATGTGAAGCATATGTGAGGGAGCATCCGCCTGTCGTTCGTTTTCAACATTCTGCTGCGCAGGTCACGTGGTTTGATGGGTCTGCGCAAGTGTGTGACGTCACTTTCGGTCTGTGAGTATAGAAAGAGTGTTAAATAGCTTATTGACCTCAAAAATTTGCATATCGTGACCTTTGACAGCCAATCAGAAGCGAGTATTTTGACCTCGTCTGACTGTATGGAATGCATGTACTGACTTGGTTCTGGGTTTTTTCCATCACGGGTGTGCGCAAGTGTATGACGTCATTTCCGGTCTGCGTGAGGCCCGGCCGCACGCCTGCGCGGGTTATCCGACCGCACACGCGCGCGGGTTATCCGGAAGTGCGCGGGTAAATTTCGTGTCAAAAGGTCAAAGGTCACATCCAGGTCAAAAGGTCCCCCTTCCGGGCCAGTAGCTAGCCTTTATCCGCCCTCCCGAAGCACCCATGGAATGCACAGGGTCCCCGACAAATATCCCTCAGTTTTTCCCAGAACCGTATTGGCACGAAAAAATACATGAAACCATGGAACTTATAGTAATAAACTTAATCTATAGGTGTTGGACGAGTCTCCACTCGCCGTCTTCGTGGTGTCATGTGGGGATTCGGTCATGTCTTCCCGCACCTATAACCTCCATTATGTTTTCACTCCACCTGTTGCTCTTGTAACTTGTAACTCCCCGTCAAAATTTTTGTGTTGGAATGCCCGCTCTTAACCCAGACCAAAACATGTACTTTGTCTGTGGGATGATTTTATTGGCTCTCTATTTTACTGCAGTGCTCTTGCATTGTTTTCAGGACATTGATTGGTTACATTTGGCCCCATCCTAGGCCACTGATTGGCTACTTTCTCCACGGTGTTCAAGGCCAGTTTGGCCGAATCCCCACATGTCTGTTATAGCCTTCACGCATTATGCTCATATAGAAAACACACAAGACAGGTTTTTTTTTGTGAGATCTCACTTTGTTTTTTATGCAACAATAACTAACCACAACAACGTGAGAACAACCACGTGAAACTGAAGCCCAGAACAGGGGGCTTTTCGTGAAAGAACTTAAGCCCACAACAGGGGGCTTGTACATTGAAAGAACTTAAGCCCAGAACGGGGCTTGTACATTGAAATGATGGGCGGCCCAGTCATATACGAGTACATCGCGGTCCTCGGCCTTGAGGTACTCGTCAAACATCTGTACGATGGTAGATAAGGTTCTTCCCCGGCATCGATGGTACAGGTAGAACAAGCAATATTGTCCGCACACGCTACTGGTCAGGCTTTGCAACGTTTGACTGTTCCAACACCACGTCTCTGTGCCTTGATCCATGAAGTCTGTTAAATCGGGATGGAGGGGTGGCAGGCCGTACGGGTCAAAGTATTCGCCCTGCTGTTCTGTCAAGTACACGCCCACCCAATGTTCACCGGGCCGATCCATCGGGTCCGTGTTGAGAACGTAAGCAGCAGGAGACATACGGTCTAATGGGAACACATCTCGGGCGAACACCCCTTGAAAGACCATACGTGTCCCTGGGTCATTCTCCAGCACGGTGGTTATCTGGTCTGTATCCATGTTAGGTGGAAAAGTCACACAGGACGTTGCGCGCCTTGTTCACTTGAATGATGTTGTCAAACTCGGCGTAGCAGATCACATTGACGGTGGTCCCGAGGGCTCGTGCAAAATGGATTTCCAACCGTATTTTTGCCTTGCTTGGCCAGGGCCAGCTGATGGTCGTTCTCTAAGGTGGGGGTCAGATCGAAACAGAACAACGTGTATCCGTTCGCGTAGTCCTCACGACTGATCATATTCCCTTCGTCCTGGTTGATTTGACCGGTGGCTGTAAACAGGCTCTGATAGGCTCGAATGAAATTCCTGCGCCCAAAGTTCGGTGTTAAGGCCGTGGCTGGGACCTGTTGTCCGTCCACATGCAGGGCCACAAAATTGATGCCGAAATGTTGAAAGTCAAACGGGATCTCTGGGTAGGCTCCGCTGAAACTAGTATTTTCCACACAGGCCAGGATCAATCGTTTGGGTAGTTCCCCCCGGAACAGGTTTTCTTTGTTGGCGCTCATATTTCCAACAGGCACAGAGAACACTTTGGTCTGCACACGTCGGATAGGGTACTGGGCTGGTTTTGTTTCCAAGGCTTTGAGGTGTCCCAATTGAACGGCTGGATTCGGTTTCACTTTTCGGACATACATGACTGCGTCTTGGATGACAATCTTATAGTCAGCTGCATGCCCCTCTACGTTAGTGGCCATCAAGGCGAAGGTCGGAGGCGCCCGTATCAGTCGGATTTTGATGGGGATCTTGTTCAAGAGGTATCGGTCTTGCATGAAGAGGTCTGCGTGCAGTCGACCCATGAGATCCACCGAGGCGCCGTTCGCGTTGAAAGCCTTCCGTTTGTTATATCCCTCATTGTCCACCTTGTCCATGTGCTCGGCTGTGTCTTGGTAGAATAAAGCGACTGTCAGCTGAGATTCTTTAGCCTCTCGTCCATACGACAACAGCGTCTCGATGTAGGCCCGATAGGGGTATGAGTTTGTCGCTGATAAAAATATCCACCTGTTGAAACATAGAGTGTAGCCAGAGATTCGTCGGGCCCACCGTTGCAGCTTGGACGATTCTGGAGCCATCCCCATTGACGACCTTGGCTTTCACATACAAGTATGTATGGGATAAATCCCCATAGACCGTATCTGCATTACTGATGGTGAACCCGATGAGCCCTGTTTCGTTGATGTCGGAGAGCGGGATATGCTCCACCCATAATCCTTGTTCGGCACTGGTCTGTGTGGGCGGGACGGTCCACAAATGAAATTCACTGTTGGTGGAGGGGCAAGTGGATTAAGGACATGTTTAAGAAAAGATATCCTGGGTCTTCGATGTGCGTCGTCGCTGGGTCGGACGTCGACTGGTGCGTGGTCTCGGTGGGGCAGCTCTTTTATTCCCTACGGTGCGTTGTGCTTTGGCCACCAAGACGCCTCCCGCTTCTTTGGCCCGCCGTTTCAAGGCTTCTTTGGGTGCCGTACCCCCCAAGACATCACCGGCGACTTGCAGTCCACTGCGTACCGCTTGTTTGCCGATTGCTTTCATCCCACGCGTCACCAAGGGCAGGAACGTTTTGACGATGCTCCCGAGTATGTTCCCCAGTCCATGTCCACGTTGCATGCGTGCACCACTAAACACCGGAAAGCCACCCCCGGCCTGTTGGGCATAATAATCCATATAGCTGCGTGCATCGCACTCGTAAGGCACCTTCATTATACAAAGTGGGGAGCACGTGCTTGTCGAAAATTAAGTGTCAGCACCACTTTCCCGCGTTCGAATGCCACCGGTCGTCCCGTGTCATCTCTTATATCCACCGTGATAGTGTTGATGTCGGTTTGTCGTACGGGTAGTTAGAGCATGTGGATGAAACTGTGGTTGATTTGATCTCCATACGTCTTTTTAATGGGGACCACCCGTAACAGATGTGTGTTGATATCGCCCACGATGTGGTTGTCGACCACGTCCAAGTAGACGTGGAGTCCGTACATTCCCGACTTCATATCCATCGGGATCTGGCCATGGTCCTCGGATGGACCCGTGCAGGTCGGATGAGCGACACCCAGCATTTGCTGTAGGATAAGACTCAGTACGACACTCACGTTGGCGGTGAGGAGGATCTGTGCCTTGTCGTTGTGTGCGTTGTAAACGAAGTCCACGTGATTCTTGAAGGGAAAGGATCTGACGGGTGTTGAAGTATTCGTGACCTCCCGTAGAGCCTTATAATGCAACAGTCTTGTCAGTCCCTGCATGAACTCCTTGGGGGTATCGTATTGGCCTTGGGGGAGGGTGAGTCGGGTGTTTTCCCTTCGTAGGTCACCTCGTACCACACTTCATTGGCTCGCACGTTGTACCACGGGTAAGGGTATTGGATATCCACGAGGCCACATTTCCATCGTCCAGGTAAATGCAACGGTTGCGGTAATTGGGTCACGTACTTGGCCAAGGTGTTGTCAGGAAACACATCCAGCGAACTGTTACTGGATAGGGTGAGGTAAAACATGGCGACTGAGCTGTCCTGCTGCTGCCGTTGGTTTTAATGGGTGGAATAGGTGTTCCAGGCCTTGGGCGGTCCGGCGTCGTGTTCGTCGCGGTGACTTGCTGCGTGTCACGGCTCTGGAGATGTGGGGTGTCTTGATCAAGGGTGGTTTTTTTAAAGGAGTGAAAAGAAGGTGCCCGTTGTTGTGGTGTTTAGGGGGTGACTCCGGTTCCCACTCGGCTTCCCAAGAAGGTAGTGGGTCACTCGGCGATTGCTGGGTCCGGCGCTGGGGGTTCCCCACCAATTCCTGTGGTACATGCATGTCTTTCAAGCCTTGAGCGAAGACCTCCCATCCTCGAGGATCCGTGTGCGACCTGCGTTGACGCATCAGGTCATTCACTAAACCCGTCATGTGGGTACCGGGGACCACCTGATTCTGTACCAGTAGTTCGCCTTTATCATTCCAAGTCATGTTAGGTTTCTGTTTCATCCGTTGTAATACCAGGCCAGCTTGTTTCTTGAGCGATGCAGGTACACTCTTCTGGACTTCATCTTTCACCCACTGTGGGGCTGTGGGTGGTACCCCTGGTAATGGCGGCTGTTGGAGCGGTGCTGATGTCGGCGGTGTGTCGCGTGGTGGTGGTGGTGGTGGTGGTGGTGCTGGGGTAGAGAGGGTTTTGTATTGATCCATGAACGTCATTTACCGTTGAAGCGTATCATTGTACCGTTGTACTTTCTCACTGTCGCTTAACCCCGGTCTTTGTAAGATCTGTTGCATCTCTTCATCGAGGGTGTTTATGGTTTTCACCGTATATGGGACAGGGTAGGCCGATTGGAGGTTTTGAAGGAGCCGTGGTTCGACGAGGACCATTTTTTTTCGTGTGGTTCATTGTCGGCCGAAGAGTCCACCCAACACTGAAGCGGCCAACGGTGCTAAGATGGCCTCGAGAAAGCCGCCTTTCTGTAACACCTTTTTCTTTTGAATATTGTTATCCATAGAATAGCCTTGTGTTATAACACCGAATTCTAAATACCTTTTTCTTTTGTGTTTGAGAGACTCGCTTCTGGACTAGGGTTCGGAGACCTCTCTTATCCTTGGTCAACTTGGTCTTCTGAGCCGGAGTCAGTGGTACGTTGCCTTTTAACAGGCTGTACCCGATCTCGCACAGACAGCGTACAAGGTCAGGGTCCGCACCGCGTACAATGGTTCGGACCAACTCGGGTGGGGCCGTCTTCAATACACGGAGCGTCGGGGCGTGCTTCCGTACTCGCGCAGACATCATGTACAACTAATGTTAGAACCCACAACTCTGCTGTTTTTATCTACCTACCTCCTGAATATTGAACAGAGACAAAGTCAACCATGATGTGGTACTAATTCTTTTTATTACCCCCATCATCAAACACACACACTCCAGCTGGGAGAGCCACTGTGGGTGTGTTTACATTATTTTTGCATTTACACGTGGTGGGTGGTGGGAAAGATTCCGGTCCGTAGTCGAAGGTGATCGGGGGTGGCTGGCTTGAGGTCGAAGAGCATATACCCGTGCTGAGGGGTTGTCGCATCTTTAAAGGCTTCCAACGCAAACGGTGTGCGGCCGGGATACATCTGTCTCGCCAAGTGCAGCAGTTGAGTGGTATCTGTCGGGTTTTTGAAGACCACCAGGTAGTGGGCAATTGAGCTGATGTTCCGACGTTCTTTGTTTTTACTAAACATATTCTGCACAATGTAGATGATGCTGAGCCGTCGATGATGGCTGCCTTTGATAAAGAGTTGGGTGACGTGTGCATCCGTCTCCACCATGAGATCATCCAGAACCACCAAGGTGTCGGGTTCCAAATCGGCCAGGTTAGGTGGGCCTTCCACAAACGTGATGTGGGGCATTGCTGCATACGCTGCCTGCCATTCTCCATAACACCACACGACTCGGGCAATGGGTGGGGTGGTCATGCTGTCGGCGTGTTGAAGGAGCTTCCTGACGAAGTGCGTTTTGCCGGAGCCCGTCGGTCCTGCGATGACGCAAGTGAAGTGATGCTGCCACCGAGGGTCCATGGTTCGAGCTGTATGCGCTGTCGTGGTAACCCGCTCTTGTAAATTTGGTACGAGTGAACTGGAGTGGTGGTGGGTACAACGTCGGTGGTCGTTGTCGATGGGCGTTCACTGTGAGTGATGAAATCCGGTGGGTTTTCAGACGTAGTGGGTGTACTTGGTGTAGGTGTTGACTGTATACTTGGGGTGGAGCTCGATGTGGCTTGTACACGTGATGTGGTGGTGGTGATGACTGGGTTCGTTTCGATCACGGGGTTGACTAGTGCTATCTGTAGACTGGTTTGACTTCGTCGGTTTGCAAATACATGGGTTTGCGCCCGGTCTTGAAGATGTCCTTGAACGCCGCTATGAGATTCGCCCCCGTTTTCGTCCGGATGGGTACCACCACGCATACTTCGACAGGATATCGATGCACGTCAAGATATACCGATTTCCATCGTTGTGTTTGGCAAAGGCGCTCATATCGACCAAATGCGCTTGCCATTTGGGCATCTAGTCCTCCCATGCTGACCCGGTTCCGTAGAAAATGGTGACGGACAGCTCGATGTAAGGTATAGGTGTCTTGTTTTCTTAACCAATCTCGGACTTGGGCACGTTGTATCCCCTGGGGTTTGGCCGCTCGATAGAGAGCCGTCAATGCACTATAGGCCACCGGACTGTCTGGACTGTAGTATAAGTTATCCAACACCTTCTCCCAGCTCTTCATGGTGACAAATGATGATGGACCCTGGCTCTATCGTTTATTTATAACGGGTATATCTTGGGCCGGAGTTTCTTTCTTATTTTCTTCTTTGGCTTCTGCCAGCACATTGCCCATGGTAAATGACCAGTCCAACTCGTCTGATTACCGCTCTTCCTCCGTAAGCACTTAATCCACATCTGCCACGGCCACGGCATCTTCCAATGCAGACCATAGAAAAGGGTGAATGGTAAAATGCACTGTACCCCTATCTAGCCGAGCCAATTGAGCAAAGAAAGGGCCGCGTCGGATGTACACATCGGGACACAAGTGAATGCGGTCGCCGTCCAGTTCACCAGACAACACCCGCTTGAATTTGGTCCAGCCCTCCCGGGACAGACGAATGTTAGCCGGGCACGGTTGTGTAGGGTCTGCATCACAGATGTCTCCCACCTCCTCCATGATATCGACCTTATCCGCATAGACGTGCAGGAAAACCTCGGGGGTCAAGCTGAGAAACGCCCGTATTATATGCTCCGTCATGGTCAGTACGTGAATGGTACAAGATTTGACTGTCTCTCGTATTTATAGGGAGAAAAGTTTATGACGTGAGATCAAAGGATCGGGTGGTCATGTCACTGGGCTGACTGAGTCTAGCCGGATAATCAATGGCATCGTCGTCTGCCTCCGCTTCATTGCTAGGTTTGGTAATTTGTTCATTGGGTTCTGCCGCCGCTTCTCTCATGGCACGAGCCCACTCCAACTGAACAGCTGACCGCTCGTCCGGTGTAAACAGCTGGTCCACAATAGGCACCACTTTCTCGAAGGCTGTCCACAGATCGGGGTCTAGGGTGAAGCCTCGCGTAGGGTCTTGGTAACGGCCCAGGCGTGGGAAGAAGGGTCCACGGTGTACGTAGATGGCATTGTCTATGTGGATGAGATTTCCGTCGAGCTCACCGCTCAACACCCGTTTAAATTTGGTCCAGCCGTCACGGTGTAACGTAACCGTATTCGATACAGCAAACATCGGCCAGCAAACATCTCCACGGTCTTCAACGATGGTGACTTTATCTTCATAGACGTGTAACCCCACCCGGGGTGTAAGGGTAAGGATGGCTCGTAGGACTGGTGACATGGTTGACCCAATGTCTCTCGTATTTATGGTGAGGTCCCACTGTCAATGTCACAGCGTCAGGGTCAATAGGGCACAGACCATTACTAGGCCAACCAGCCATAGCCCGGGCATCAAGGATGGCTGTCATAGTTCAGTAGTGGCGAGTGATAGCACAACTCTCCATCGAGTGCACTCTGTCGAGGACCGCTTCTGTGAACTCTTTCAGGATCTGGCGTCGCCCCTCGTTGTCGTCGTCATCTGCAAACATGGACCGAACCACTGCTCGGTAACCCGTGAGTGAATTAACCACGGTGGCATGCAGTAAAATGCGAGTGGCATAGGGCTGGCCCTCCGTCATGGCTCTGCAACCGTAGAGATGAAGGTGTGAGGCGTAGAGAGACGTGTTTTATAGACCATGTCACTATTATACACCTACATAGAATTACCCGGATGGACGCGCGCACGTCAAGAACCCGGATGTAGGCGCGGATGTCAACGAAATGCTAGTACCCGGATGAACGCGCGGACATGAAATACCCGGATGTAGGCGCGGACGTGAAGTACCCGGATGGACGCTCGGATGTACCCGGATGTAATAGTACCCGGATGTAAAAGTACCCGGATGCACGCGCGGACGTGAAGTACCCGGATGCACGCGCGGACCGCGTCGAAAGCTTACCGTTGGGACTCCAAGTCCCCGAGGCATGGAAAACCCCGGTGCTTATCGATTGGCTGATTGTTCGTCCGCTGATTGGTTCTTTTTCTCGACCGCTGATTGGTCCAAATGGAACTGCCCATCCTTCCCAGGTTAATCTAGAATCCAACCAAGCTCGTAATTTTTCCTTCGGGGAGCCAGGTGTTCGGCACCTGAGCTCACTCACGCAAACACGTAGGCACCAGACCAGGTGTTGTTGAGCGAAATCCTAGTACCCGTACTCTGCATGGCAGAGGCCAGAACAAGTGAGGACATGCCTTGATCACGTGATCGTCATGGGAAACCCCCAGCCCAGAACAAGTCAGGATATGCCTTGATCACGTGATTCACCACGAAGACGGCGAGTGGAGACTCGTCCTACACCTATAGATTAAGTTTATTACTATAAGTTCCATGGTTTCATGTATTTTTTCGTGCCAATACGGTTCTGGGAAAAACTGAGGGTTCCCCGCTGCTCATTTAACATGGGCATAGTGCTGGCGATATTGTCGGGGACCCTGTGCACTCCATGGGTGCTTCGGGAGGGCGGATAAAGGCTATCTATTGGCCCGGAGAGGGCCGAACCTAGCCTGAACGGGGGACCTTTTGACCTGGATCTGACCTTTGACCTGTTGATATGCAAATTTTTGAGGTCAAAGGTCAATAAGCTATTTAACACTCTTCCTATAATCACAGACCGAAAGTGACGTCACACACTTGCGCAGACCCACCAAACCACGTGACCTGCGCAGCAGAATGTTGAAAACGAACGACACACTAGCCCAGACGGATGCTCTCTCACATATGCTTCACATTGATACCTCACTCGACTCCATAGGGTCAATAGGGGCTCACCTAGATCCCAAAACGTCTATTTTCATACCCTTTTCCCACAATTCCCTGTCCGCGCATGTGCAGAATGTTGAAAACGAACACCACACTAGTCCAGGTGGATGCTCCCTCACGAATGCTTCACATTGATACCTCACTCGATCCAATCGGCCCATAGTGGCCCACCCAGACCCCAAAACGTCTATTTCCGTACCCTTTTCCCACAATACCCTGTTTGCGCATGCGCAGAATGTTGACAACGAACGATACACTAGCCCAGGTGGATGCTCCCTCACGACTGCTTCACATTGATACCTCACTCGACCCAATCGGCCCACTAGTGGCCCACCTAGATCCCAAAACGTATATTTCCATACCCTTTCTCTACTGCGCATGCGCAGAATGACGTCAGTTCCACGTCACAACCAGTGCGTTGCATACTCCCTCACGTATGCTTCATATTGATACCTCATTCGACCCAATCAGTCCACTAGCGGTCCCTACAGATTGCCGAACATTCTCACGAAAACACACGTATTTCGGACTATACGGAGGCAGACCGCATCATCGCCAGACCGCATCACCGCGGAGGAATACATGTCTTAAGGTCACGCCCGATTCATCCAGACCGGAAGTGACGTCATACCTGCGCAGAACACCTCCACACACCTCCCTGCGCACGCCCCATTTCGCCTCATTTCGCTCATTCGCAGTGAGGCGTATGCGGCTTGAAAAGGGTACACTATACTACTAACCTCCCATCGTTTGCGAATGGATGAATTGATTAAACATCTAACCAGAGTTATATATTTTGAGCTCGGTAAAATGCCCAACCACAGTTCTCCAGTATGAACATTCATTCTAAAGTTAACTTGGGATCTCGTTCAATTTTCAATCTGCAATGGGACAACTACGAGATTGATGTTATTACTGATGATATTCTTCGTGAATTCTCTTAATTATTTAAGATCCGTTCTCTACTAAATTTCCGCATTAAATGGAGACTCCAATATCGAACCATGTGTATGTAAGTTAGTATAAATCCAATATTATGACCATCTGTACCTTGTGATGCAAATTCTTTGTCTTTCTCGTCTAAACTTTCTCCATGTCCTTCCTCATCATGGGTAGATTCATCAGTATGCGTGACCTCTCTTTCACACTGTTCCACAAGGGATTTTAGGTTCATCAAACGGGCAATGTCGAATATGTTTTTCAGCGCAGCATAATTTCCTATGCCTAATAAATTTCTGACATCTAGACGATCTAATATTTCTTTAATTGTATGGGGCACATATTCCGTCTTCAGATACCGTTGTGTTGCTGTTCGTAAGACGTTTATGTTATTTTTGTCAAAAGCTAGTTGAATGTCTACTAACAACTTTGTGTGAAGAAGTGTATGTTTTTCCTCCAGGTCAGAATGGTGTCCTTCCTCTCGAGCCTCCTTCTCGGCCATTATAGTTCTTTAGATTTGTTGTATCGTCATAAGTGGTTTGCCGTGCTGTATACCGGCGAATCTATCAAACAATAAAATAAAGTAGGCAGGCCATATTTTCCGTAAGAAACAAAGATTCACATTAGGTGGAAAATTCACTTATACAGCTTTCCGTCAACGAAACTTACAATCTCATCCTGCAGATGAATTAACTAAAACGTTGCGACAACTTTGTATATAGGAGTACTTCAGCGCATGGCGTTAACTTAACTTCATCGACGTCAATCAATCGAGGCGAAAACCAGGCCAGAATGTGGATGTAACAAGTACCCCACATAAACATATTTAATGCACAAGCTTTCGACTCTCATGCCGGAGCCTTTATCAAGTGATCTGTTGAATTTCAAAATTTCCAGTAAATTTTCCACGGAAGATCGAATGTTATATAGAGATATACACCATAATCGTTTTAATTGTTTACTTATTTCCATTGAGTTTAGAGTCTTGAAGTACGGCGACATAATACACAGAGCGTGTGACGTTCATCTAATTTTTTTTTTTTTATCCCTCATCAATACTGAGATTAACACGAAGCGGCTTTGAATACGGGTCACCTTGAATAGAGGTATTCGTGTAAGTGAACGTCAATCTTAGAATTAGGACTGGACGCCAACACTCAAGTCTCCATGGGTTCTTCATTAACAATCTTCATCATCATATCATTCTTCATTAATGCTCTATGTACCGGCTCGTGCCAATAAACATTCAACAAGAGACACTGAGTTCAAGAAACATGTTGATAAATGTGACAGCTTTAAATACATTCACAATTTTCTAAGTCTGCCTGACATGTATCATGACACGGACCCACCCAGCTTACTGGAGATCATATACAGTAATACATGTATCATAGACAAATCATATCACTGGTCCGATATTTTATTCAAAGAGGCACTGGCTTTACGCAGATTTCGACCTGTTCTTAATCATGGATTGAAAGTCTCCAAAGAGTTTGCATTATTTAGATAACTCACTCACTGTTTCTCTATAGTCTTTTTGTGAACATCAGTTCACTCTACTCATTCTGTTTGTTTTGTTATGTAAACTTAACTGACTCACAATAGTACATGTGTTTATGTAATTTAGTGAACCTTTCTTGTGAACATCAGATCACTCTACTCAGTCTGTTTTGTTAACTTACTCCCACCAGTGCTACAGGAGTTTATGTAATTTAGCCAATGAAAAACCTGTATATTATTAGTTCTCACCAGCTCATTACTGTATATATATTGTTGTATATACTGCATTGGTTGTTCTATATCGCCGACGATGGCAAAATAAACGCCGAAATATCTGATAGCAAAATGAAGTTCTCTATCTTCGGAATTACACTACTACTGTATTATGCCAAAATTATCAGTGGAACCACATATTTCTAAAACGAAAATGCAAGCTACATCCCAATAGAAGATGCATATTATATCCATAGTAATTGATGGCCGGTGGAAACCCTGTTCGCTCATTCCATTTATTAAAGCATATATAACCACCCCTAATAGATAATGGGCCAGCACATTCATAAGAATATTAACCATCGAACAGTATTCTATCAACGGAGTTGTTTCCCTTAGACCGTATATGTATTCCCGCATCAATAATCGATAGACCTTTTACGTTCGACAGCTTGGATCAGGTCCAAAGCAAAATTAAGAAAAACAACGGAAAACATGTTATCTTGAAAGACAGAAGCGGTCAACAGTTCCTAACGATGACAGTAAGACATCATGACGTCCTATTCGTAAAATCCTAATGATGACAAGTATTCTTTTATCCTAATGAATTTTCAAGTCGCACAGTCAGAACAATGGTGACGGCCCTGTTGTCCCAACGCTCCCAGACCATGGATGAGTTATCATTCACTCTCTAACATGCGGTTTTGAAGTGCATACGAGCCACACACAGGCACATACACTCACATGCACGCACACACACATATCCCCACTTATATTATAATTGTATGAGTTCAGAAATATTGGGGTCAAATTTTCACACATGAAATCAAAGAAGTAAATTCTCTCGCTCGAGCGATTCCCATTTACAAAACACAATTTAACGTCTGACTGGACAATTATACCAACCTGTTCTCAGTAGTTATTTCAGATTATATAATCTTGTCCGTGAAATAGGAAAACTTGTATTCTTCCATATAGTCGATGAATGTGAAACTATCGACTGGTAATTTCTCAGAACGTTTACACTTCGAACTTTGATGGGTCCATTATGGAGAAAAAGGGACCATGGGATAGCCTATTCACGCTGAGATTAACTTAACTCATCCTATTTGGGATATGCGTGTTTTTTTTAGATAAACACATCTCTCGATTTTAGTTTTATACGGCACCAATATAATATACAGTGTGTTTTATAAAACAAAAATGCTGACTTAATGAAACATTCCCACGTATATGTCCCCTGAAAATTGCTGTACCACAAGCCTTACAGAGAATCGTGTCACGGGGATTTCCGAGAATTGGTATTGACCTACTTTGTGAACTCATTCGTAACTGCCGAACGGAAATCTACGAAGGGCAATCACAGCAGAGAGTCATGCCTTCATGATTTGAAAGGGTCATTCTATAAAATAGAGACAGAACTTTGTTGAGAAGCATCACATCAAACCGAACGTTGGCGAGTGAGTAAGACTAAAACTAGCCCGAAAACATCGGCTAAGGAGTCTATTTTTCTGTGGGGGTTGTTGTTGCTGACCCCCTTATGCCACGCCCCCTTACCTATATTCACCTATCACAGCCAGAGTTTCTGGGTTAGACTAAAACTATCTGATATGCAACCGGAGATCCCCGAGAAGTTGCGAATGGTTATGAAAGAAAATGCTCGAGAAAATATTAGGTTCTACCCAAGCAAAGATATGAGACAAATAGATTGTATTCAAGGACCGGTATCGTCGTAATAGATCGCTAATAAAGATAATAGTTACATACACGAACAATGCGCCAAATTCCGCATGCAAATCAGAAAATTAGTCACATCGAATAAACCACAAATATTTCTTATGACATAAATAATAAACTCGTTTCATTTACGATTGACGAACTACGAGTTTATAGCTCGTAGTATATAGTAGATAAATCGAATATATGCGAGTTTTGTGTGATTTTATTCCATCATAGATTAATTACTGTATTTGCACGCGGAATTTGCAGCAATGAACTCGTAAGAAACTCGCTGGGAATAAACCACTAGTGAGCAATTTATCTAAAATTTAATCTAAATCACAGAGTATGGATAACTAACGGGATAACACTATCTTAGAGTAGCACAAATTCTAGTGCTGAAAAATTGGTCGAGTCCCGTGCGAGATTCAAACCAGCCACCCAAGATCCAGGCACCTAATCGCCAGCACTGTATGTCGGCGATCTAAATCACTCGGCCAACGGCATCCCACAAAAATAGGAGGAAGCAGACCGGTAGTCTTGAAAGCGAACATACAGTACCCCTCTGATGATCGTAATGGCACAGCTTCCACAGCTGAATAAGATATATTATTATCATTTAGAAAGTGATCGTATAACAGTATTTTCGTTATTTTGGGATAACACTATCTTAGAGTAGCACAAATTCTAGTGCTGAAAAATTGGTCAAGCCCCGTGCAATTCAATATAATTTCAATAAATTTGGTTCAAATTAGTAGGTATTTGAACAAGATAATTTCGGAGAAATATCAATTCATATATTTATAGACTAAAATAAGCGAATTATGAATGATAAGTAATTCTTTTTTGAAAAGTTGGAAAGCCACAAAGGAAATTATATGATGGTATCAACATTGTCTTGACAGACTATTTCCTGCCGGTTTTCCTTCCAACATTGAATCCTGATTTCCCAATCAACTTTTCTGCACATTCTCGCATACCTATACATTTAGATGTCCCTATGGTTTTGGGATCTGACTTGAATGAATTGATTAGACTGCAACTACCGGCAGTATCAACATCCAGGGAAACTCCATAGTTCCACTGTTTGCTGGTTGTACAAAATTGACGATACACAAGAGAATGTCCGAAAATAAAACTTTGGCTGCAAAGTTCATTTGCGAAAAATTTGTATTGCTTTAACCTATGATAGAACATGAATGGTAATAGTCACACTTCTTGCATACTTATGCCCCATTATAGAAAACAAGTCAATCTCATATCCATCGATTCATTAAAATTTCGATAATACCTGCTCTACTTTCTCTTGCGGTGATATGTTACTACGATAGGTTCCTACACGGCACCCAAGAGCATCTAAGTATATGCACGTTTAACCCTACCTGGCGGGGGCGGGGGGGGGGGGGGGTAATTATGGCCCCCCTACCAAACTTTCTGCGCTATATCCGGAACGACAACAAATGGAGAGCTGAAACTCTGTGACTTTATAGTTTATCATATTGGGGTCATTTTGAGCCTGCTCTTTCGCGATGAAAAGTGGGCAAAAACTATTTTACTTCACATCACATTAATATTTACTAATTTATCATGCAGTTTTTGCGGAGAAATTGCGAAAATAAAAAATTCGGAAAATCTGACCGAAAAATCGACCAAAAAATGCCGTTTTTGAAAATGACGTCACTGTGACGTCATCAAAGCGGCCATCTTGGATTTTCTGGTAGAGCTTGACCCAGGGGTATAGTGTGATAAGTTTCAGCCCCCTAGCTCAAGAGGTAAGAAAAATAATAGTTCCACTGCAATGCTGAACTGTGTCCAACAAAGTTCCTGAAGCCCAGGTTTCCAAATCAGTTCGATGGTAGCTGTACACGACTGTCACTCTGATAACAAAAAACCCATAATATAATTGAATTTTGCATTTTTAACTTGCTGAAAAGAGGCCTAAACGACAAAAGTAGGGTACAATATCTCATTTCATTATAGTCCCATACATTATTCAATTTCTTCGGACTGTTGTATTATTGTCAGGAACGAACGTGCATCATCATCACCCATCTTGTAAAATTTTTTAGATCAAACAACAACAGGCACACAAAACTTTGAAGAAAAGCAGCCAAAACACTAGAGAGTTATCCCTGAAAGGGGAAGAATACAGGCGGTTTGATCTTAACTGTTGTTGATGTTGTGTATCATAACACGTTAACCGCTCAGCGAATCCCAGTGACATTTCTCAAATTCTAAGGTCAGACAACAGGGAGTGCCCATGCCTATTATTAAGATGATTGAACTGATTGCCTCTCCTAGTAGGCATCAGACCATTAGAAAAATAGTCCCGATCCGTTAACCCCATCAGATCCACATTTGACAGTTTCACGATTCTGTGTTTTTTTCATGCAGCCAAAATTTAATCCGTTAATCAAAATAACCAGTTATGGGGATACCATTGGGAAAAAGTCACAATAATTCATAAAGAAGGCTGAGGAGATCGTAGCATATGTTCAAATATGGGCAAATGTGGGGATCATCCATTTAAATAATGATGATGGTTAGTAGTAGTATAAGATGATTACAGCGCACATTTTGACGAGTGCGCAGGTGTTTCTGCGCAGATTTGTGGCGGAAGTGTGGCGGGGTTTCCCAGTGGGGGTTTCCCCATGACGATCACGTGATCAAGGCATGTCTAGACTTGTTCTGGGTTGTACAGTTCTGCCATACGGAGGCTGGGTACTAGTATTTCGCTGACGTCCTAGTAATAAACATAATCTATAGGTGTTGTGGCGGCGTGGTGGGTGGTGGATGGTAGGTTTAAGATGGCGGCTGTGGTGGGTGGTGGGATGGTGGATGGTGGGTTTAAGATGGCGGCTGTGGTGGGTGGTGGGATGGTGGATGGTGGGTTTAAGATGGCGGCTGTGGTGGGTGGGGGGATGGTGGATGGTGGGTTTAAGATGGCGGCTGTGGTGGGTGGTGGGATGGTGGATGGTGGGTTTAAGATGGCGGCTGTGGTGGGTGGTGGGATGGTGGGTTTAAGATGGCGGCTGTGGTGGGTGGTGGGATGGTGGGTTTAAGATGGCGGCTGTGGTGGGTGGTGGGATGGTGGGTTTAAGATGGCGGCTGTGGTGGGAGGGTGGATGGTGGGTTTAAGATGGCGGATTGTAGAAAAACGTATAAAAGCAGGCGATTTTTAGGGGGTGGGGTGTATTCATTGCACTACCCTGCGGAGCACTCTGACTGACCTGACCTGACCAGCCTGCCTGCCTGCCTGCCTATCCAGCCTGACTGCCTGCCTGCCTCACCTCTAGCCAGCCTCACCTGCCTACCCGCTTGTATTAGACGAAAGCATGAGACGTGGAGAACATTTTCCCTGGGACCCAGCAGTACCTCCGGTTGAAGTCTTGCCTGAAGACGAGCGTGTGAGGGAGACCCGCACTCTTACACCGGACTGCACCCTATTGTTGTATCCCAAATGTGTGGAGCTCATCGATGACGACAGTAGGTGTTGGTGTACGTCTGAACCAGCGCTTGTCTCTTTATCGCCGGAAGGCTGGACTACATTGAAACGGGTGTTATTGGGTGACCTCGACGGTGATAGCATTCACCTGTGTGACGACGTCTACATTTTCCGCGGTCCCTATTTTGCTCGACTCCTCTGTCTCAAGCAAGGTGGTTTTACTCTGGACCCTGATCTATGGACAGCCTTGGAAAAAGTAATCTCTTTTGGAGCCACATAACCCATCAGAATAGTACGTATCACGGACTACACCCGTAGAGCTAGGCGCGCATGTGTGACCTGGTCTATAAAACACGTCCCTCTGGATCCCACACCTTCATTTCTACGGTTGCAGAGCCATGGCGGAGATCCAGCCCCATGCGACTCGCATTTTACAGTATGCCACCGTGGTGAATTCATTCACGGGTTACCGAGCAGTGGTCCGGTCCATGTTTTGCAGATGGCGACGACAACGAGGGACGACGCCAGATCCTGAACGAGTTCACAGAAGCGGTCCTCCACAGAGTGCACTCGATGGAGAGGCGTGCCATCACTCACCACTACTGGACTATGACAGCCATCCCTGATGCTCGGGCTATGGACCACGAGCGCTCACGCCGGAACCAGCACCGGCTGGTTGACCTCATACTATTCTGTGCCCTATTGACCCTGGCGCTGTGGTATTGACACTATAAATACCAGGGTCAGACAAAGTGTGTGTCATTCACCGTTCGACATTGGAGCAAGCATGTCATCCGTCCTACGAGCCATCCTGCCCCTTACACCCCAGGTGGGGTTACACGTCTATGAAGATAAAGTCACCCTGATGGAAGACCGGGATGTCTGTGGGTGGGATCCGGAGTCCACATCCACTACGGTGACGCTACCTCGTGACGGCTGGACCAAATTTAAACGGGTGTTGAGCGGCGAGCTCGATGGACACCTCATCCACATAGACAATGCCATCTACGTATAGCGTGGGCCTTTCTTCGCACGCCTGGGCCGCTACCAAGACCCTACGCGAGGCTTCACCCTAGACCCCGATCTGTGGACAGCCTTGGAGAAAGTGGTGCCTATTGTGGACCAGCTGTTTACACCGGACGAACGATCATCAGACGAGTTGGGGTGGGCCCGTGTTATTGAGGACGCGCTGGCTGAACCCCATGAACAACTACATGAACCCGACGACGACGAGGCTATAGACTATCCGGCTGAACTGAGTCAACACAACGGTGGTAGAAACTTGTTATAAATAAACCATACTCTCCGGGTCCATCATCATTGTGTCACCATGAAGCGCTGGGAGAAGGTGTTGGATAACTTATACTACAGTCCCGACAGTCCGGCTGCGTATAGTGCCTTGTCCGCTCTCTATCGAGCGGCCAAACCCCAGGGGATACAACGTGCTCAAGTCCGAGATTGGTTAAGAAAACAAGACACCTATACCTTACATCGAGCTGTCCGTCGCCATTTTCCACGGAACCGGGTCATCGTGGGAGGAATAGATGCCCAGTGGCAAGCGGATTTGGTCGATATGAGCGCCTTTGCCAAACACAACGATGGGAATCGGTATATCTTGACGTGCATCGATATCCTATCCAAGTATGCGTGGTGGTACCCATCCGGACGAAAACGGGGGCGAATCTCATAGCGGCGTTCAAAGACATCTTCAAGACCGGGCGCAAACCTTTGTATTTGCAAACCGACGAAGGCACGGAATTCCTCAACAGACCGTTCCAAGCCTTTCTGAAAGCCCAGAAGGTGTTTTCTTCCATACGTACAACGAGACCAAGGCATCCGTGGTGGAAAGGTTCAACAGGACATTTAAAGGTCGCATGTATAAATATTTCACCTATAAGAATACAAGGCGGTACATCGATGTTCTCCTGAAACTGGTGAGGGGTTACAATCGAGCCTATCATCGAAGTATACAGAGAGCCCCCATTACCGTGACCCAACGCAATGAAGCCCAAGTCCGGCGTGTCTTGTACCCCAGGCCATCGCAGCGAACGACGAAGGAGATGTTCAAGGTCGGGGACCCTGTACGGATCAGTAAAGTCAAGGGCAAGTTGTAGAAAAGTTACTTGCCCAACTGGAGCGATGAGCACTTCCTGATTAAACGGCGCCTACCCCGACAGCGGCGAGTCTACGAACTGGAAGATCTTCAAGGGGAACCGTTGCTAGGCACGTTTTACGAGATGGAATTACAGCCTGTCGTAAAATCACAGCAAGACTACTACACGGTGGAACAGATTTTGAAAACGGAACGTCGACATGGGAAACTGTTTCATTTCGTGAAATGGCAAGGCTGGCCCAGTTCCTTCAATTCCTGGGTCGCTGCCAACCAGGTGAAACGGCTATAAAACCAGACACCACTACCGTCCTCCTTCATTCCACGTCCAACCATGAACACGGTGCAACCGTCTCTGAACACAGCGTCTTCCAAAACGCGCAAAGCGCAAGTGGGCTTTGGTGTACTAGTGCTAATCCTGCTGAGTGTGTTGTACGGAGGTGTGTTTTACGACGTAGCCTATGTCAGCACGTTACTTAACCAACTGAGAACACCAGCCATCAGTGAAACCGGTCTACAGAGAGCACCAGTCGTATCCAGCCCAGTCACCACCACCACCACACCTCGTGTACAAGCCACAACGAGTGTAAGCTCCACACTTACACCAAGAACACCCACTACGTCTGAAGACCCACCGGATTTCATACCTCACAGTGAACCGACAACGACGACCCACGTTGTACCCATCACCACCATCATCATCCCTGAACGTGAACAGACAACGACAACCGACGTTGTGCCCACCACCACTCCAGTTCACTCGTACCAAATTTACAAGAGCGGGTT
Source organism: Hanleya hanleyi (assembly GCA_036873755.1). Taxonomy (NCBI): domain Eukaryota; kingdom Metazoa; phylum Mollusca; class Polyplacophora; order Lepidopleurida; family Hanleyidae; genus Hanleya; species Hanleya hanleyi. The sequence continues at coordinate 93,372 of JAVTVY010039419.1, read as the reverse complement.
ACCACGACAGCGGATACACCTTCAACCATGGACCCTCGGTGGCAGCATCCCTTCACCTGCGTCATCGCAGGACCGACGGGCTCCGGCAAAACGCACTTCGTCACGAAGCTCCTTCAACACGCCGACAGCATGATCACTCCACCCATTGCCCGAGTCGTGTGGTGTTACGGAGAATGGCAGGAAGCGTATGCAGCAATGCCCCACATCACGTTCGTGGAAGGCCTATCTAACCTGGTCGATTTGGAACCCGACAGCTTGGTGGTTCTGGATGATCTCATGGCGGAGACGGATGCGCGGGTCACCCAACTCTTTACCAAAGGCAGCCATCATCGACGGCTCAGCATCATCTACATTGTGTAGAATCTGTTCAGTAAAAACAAAGAACATCGGAATATCAGCTTAAATGCCCACTACCTGGTGGTCTTCAAAACCCGAGAGATACCACTCAACTGCTGCACCTGGCGAGACAGATGTATCCCGGCCGCACACCGTTTGCATTGGAAGCCTTTAAAGATGCGACAACCCCTCAGCACGGGTATATGCTCTTCGACCTGAAGCAAGCCACCCCCGACCACCTTCGACTACGGACCGGCATCTTTCCCGGAGAGACTCACCACGTGTACATGCAAAAATAATGTAAACACACCTACAGTGGCTCCCCCAGCTGGGGTGTGTGTTTTGATGATGGGGATAATAAAAAAGAATGAATACCACAGCAGGGTTATGTTCTCTGAAGTAGATAAAAAGAGCAGAGTTGTGGGTTCTAGCATTAGTTGTACAGGATGTCTGCGCGAGTACGGAAGCACACTCCCACGCTCCGTGTATTGAAGACGGCCCCACCCGAGTTAGTCCGAACCATTGTACGCGGTGCGGACCCTGCTCTCGTGTGCTGTCTGTGCGAGATTGGACTCAATATCTTAAAAGGCAACGTACCACTGACTCCGGCTCAGAAGACCAAGTTGACCAAGCATAAGACAGGTCTCCGAACCTTAGTCCAGAAGCGAGTGTCTCAAACACAAAAGAAAAAGGTGTTACAGAAAGGTGGATTTCTCGGGGCCATCTTAGCACCGTTGGCCGCTTCCGTGTTGGATCCAGTAGTGGGTGGACTCTTCGGCCGACAATGAACCACACGAAAAAAATGGTCCTCGTCGAACCTCGGCTCCTTCAAAACCTCCAATCGCCCTACCATGTGCCACCTACGGTGAAGACGATAAACACCCTCGATGGAGAGATGCAACAGACCTTACAGAGACCAGGGTTAAGCGATAGTGAGAAAGTACAACGGTACAATGAGACGCTTCAGCGGTACATGACGTTCATGGACCAATACAAAACCCTCTCTGCTCCAGCACCACCACCATCACCACGTGACACACCGCCGACCTCAGCACCGCTCCAGCAGCCGGGTGGAGTACCTTCCACAGCCCCACAGTGGGTCGAAGACGAAGTCCTGAAGAGTGTACCTGCCTCGTTCAAGAAACAAGCTGGCCTGGTATTACAACGGATGAAACAGAATCCTAACATGACTTGGAATGATAAAGGCGAACTCCTGGTACAGAATCAGGTGGTCCTCGGGACCCACATGACGGATTTAGTGAATGACCTGATGCGTCAACGCAGGACGCACACGAATCCTCGAGGATGGGAGGTCTTCGCTCAAGGCTTGAAAGACATGCATGTACCACAGGAATTGGTAGGGAACCCCGAGCGCTGGGCCTTTATGCAGAATGTGAGTACACCACCAGAACCTTGGGAACCGGAGTCACCACCCAAATCATCACCACGGCGGGCACCTACGTTTTCACCCCTTTTACCACGCCACCCCCTGCAACCACCAAGAGCTAAATCACCGCGACCATAACGACGATTAGCGCCCAAGGCCTGGGAGAAGTATTAAAACCAACAGCAGCAGCAGGACAGCTCAGTCATCATGTTTTACCTCACCCTACCCAGTAACAGCTCGGCTGATGTGTTTCCTGACAACACCTTGACCAAGTACGTGACCCAGTTACCACAACCGTTGCATTTACCTGGACGCTGGGAATGTGGACTCCAATGTGGATATCCAATACCCTTACTCGTGGTACAACGTGCGAGCCAATGAAGTATGGTACGAGGTGACCTACGAAGGACAAGAAACTCGACTCAAACTACCTGAAGGTCAATACGATACCCCCAAGGAGTTCATGGGTGGGCTGAGAAGTCTGATGCATTATAAGTCTCTACGAGACGTCACGAATACTTCAAAACCCATCAAATCTTTCCCCTTCAAAAATCATGTGGACTTCGATTACAACGCACACAACGACAAGGCCAATCTCACGCTCAGCCCCAACGTGAGTGTCGAACTCAGTGCTACCCTACAGCAAATGCTGGGTTTCAATTACCAGGGGGACGCTGGCCCCACCGGCGAGATAGGCCACATCCCGATGGACATGCGTGGTGGTATGTATGGCCTGTACGTCTACTCGGACGTGGTCGATGCACACATTGTCGGCGACAGCAACGTACCTCTACTGCGCGTCTGCCCGGTGAAAGGCACGTATGGAGCTCAAGTCACCCACAGTTCCAGGCATATCGTGTATCTACCGGTCAGTCAGACCGATATTAGCTCCATCGTCATCGATATAAGAGACGACACGGGACGACCGGTGGCATTCGAACGAGGAAAAGAGGTGCTGACACTTCATTTCCGTCAAGTCCGAGCGGTTCACTTTGCATAATGAAGGTGCCTTATCAATGCCATACAGCCAGTTACGTCGATCATTACACCAAACAGGCCGGGGGTAACTTTCCTGTCTTTGCGGGTACACGCATGCAAAGAGGACATGGACTGGGGAACATACTCGGGAGCATCGTCAAAACGTTCCTGCCCTTGGTGACGCGTGGGGTCAAAGCGATCGGCAAACAAGCGGTGCGCAGTGGACTGCAAGTGGCCGGTGATGTCTTGGGGGTACGGCACCCAAAGAATCCTTGAAACGACGGGCCAAAGAAGCGGGAGGCGTCTTGGTGGCCAAAGCACAACGCACCGTAGGGAATAAAAGAGCTGCCCCACCGAGACCACGCACCAGTCGACGACCGATCCAGCGACGACGCACATCGAAGAAGACAAAGGATATCTTTTCTTAAAGATGGCTTTCATCCATGCCGAGTCGTGTCCTTCTACCAACAGTGAATTTGATTTATGGACCGTCCCACCTACTCAGACCAGTGCCGAAGAGGGTCAGTGGGTGAAACATCTGCCCCTTTCCAGCATTACAGCCACAGGCCCCATTGAATTCACCATCACCAACGCAGATACGACCTACCTGGATTTAGCCCATACGTACCTATATGTGAAAGCTAAAATCACCAATAAAGATGGGACAGTCCTGAAAGCAGAGGCACCCATGGGTCCAGTGAATCTCTGGCTTCAGTCGCTATTCCAGCAAGTGGATATAGCCCTGAGTGATAAACTGGTGAGCGCCTCGACGAACACGTACCCGTACCGAGCCTACATCGAAACACTGTTATCCTACGGGCGTGACGCTAAAAAGTCGTATTTGACAGCCCCATTGTTCTACCGAGATACCCCAGGCAACATGGAAGCGAGTCCTGATAATGCCGGCTATACGGAGAGAGTGGATGCTACAGCAGAGAGTCACTCGGTCGATATGATGGGACGTCTGCATGCGGACTTATTCATGCAGGACCGATACCTCTTGAATGGAGTACCTGTCAAAATACGACTAGTGCGCGCAACGCCTGCGTTTGCCTTGATGGCCCCGAATGAGGACCTCGAGTATAACATTGTCATCCAAGAGGCAAGTCTGTTTGTACGCAAAGTGAAACCCAGCCCAGGTGTACAGTTGGGGCACATCAGAGCCTTGGAGAAAAAAACCAGCCCAGTACCCGATTCGACGAGTACAGACCAAGGTCTTTTCCGTTCCTAAAGGCAATATGATTGTCAATCAAGAAAACCTGTTCCTGGGGGATTTGCCCAAGCGTTTAACCCTAGCCTGTGTGGAGAACGTCAGTTATAATGGGACTCTCGAGGAATCCGTTCAACCTAAAAGCGTTCAACATCAATTTCGTGGCCCTGCATGTGGATGGCCAACAGGTATCGGCACGCCCCTTACAACCTAACTTTGGAACGGACAATTACATCCGGAGCTATCTGAACCTCTTCACAGCAACTGGCCAAATCAACCAAGACGAGGGAAATATGATCAGTCGAGACGATTTCGGCAGAGGGTACACATTGTTCTGTTTCGATCTGACTCCCACCTTAGACAACGATCATCAACTGAGTCTCATCAAGAAAGGCAACTTACGCTTGGAACTGCACTTCGGGACACCTTTACCGAAAACCATCAATGTGATCTGCTACGCTGAGTTTGACAACATCATTCAAATCGATAAAAGCCGTAACGTGCTGTGTGACTTCGCCACCTAACATGGATACAGACCAGATAACCACGGTGCTGGAGACTGACCCAGGAACACGTAGGGTGTTTCAAGGAGTGTTCGCCCGAGACGTGTTCCCATTAGACCGTGTGTATCCGACTGCTTACGTCCTGAATACAGACCCGATGGATCGGCCCGTTCAACACTGGGTGGCCGTGTACTTGACAGAAGAGCAGGGTGAATACTTTGACCCGTACGGCCTACCACCCCTCCATCCCGATTTAACATACTTCATGGATCAAGGCACAGAGACGTGGTGTTGGAATACTAAAACGTTGCAAAGCCTGGACAGTATGGTGTGCGGACAATATTGCTTGTTTTACCTGTACCATCGATGCCGGGCAAGACCCTTATCTACCATCGTCCACATGTTTGACGAGTACCCCAAGGCCGAGGACCGAGATGTACTCGTCTATGACTGGGCCGCCCATCATTTCAATGTACAAGTCCCGTTCTGGGCTTGAATTCTTTCAATGAACACACGCCCGCTGTTCTGGGCTTGAATTCTTTCAATGTACAAGCCCCTTGTTCTGGGCTTCAGTTTTCACGTGGTTGTTCTCACGTTGTTGTTGTTCACTGAATAAAAAATGAGATCTCACCAAAAAAAAACAAAAAAAACCCTGTCTTGTGTGTTTTATTGATAATGCATCTGGAGATTCAGTCAAATTGAAATCAGTGGTGTAGGATGGGGCCAAAATGTCACCCACCAAGGTTAGAATGCAAGCGCACTATAGTAAAAATAGAGAGCCAATGAAATCAGCCCACAGACCAAGTACGTGTATTTGGTCTAGGTTTGGAGCGGGCATTTTATTGAGGTACGTGTATACGGTGAGTGAAGAGACTCGTCCAACACGTATAGATTATGACTATAAGTTCTATGTATTCTCCGAACCTTGCCGAAAGGGAGACCGTTTGACAGGCGACCTTTTGATCCGCGCGTGCGCACTGCCGGTGATGACGCGCACTTCCGGAGAACCCCCGCGCGCGCGCGCGCTGCGTGCTGGGGCGGGCCAGGCCGGTGAAAAGGTCCCGGAGGTTGAACATCCGGACGTCTAAGGACGTCTCTTTCAGTGCTCGGGATGTGACCCATCAATACCCAGCAACCCAACAGAGGTGTTAAGACCATGATATAACCTGCTCGGAACATGGTTAGTACGAATGATTCGGTGGTGGTGGTGGTGGTGGTGTTCAATAAAAAAACTGCATGAAAACCCAAGTGAAGTTCGAATATTTATTAAGGTGAACAAGTGACCAAGAATGTATGTACAAGTATAGAAGAACGTTGCAAACAAGAATTAAGGTGAACGTATGTATAGAGAGAGAGAGAGAGAGAAATCACAGTGGAGTATATAACAGTTCAACTGAGTCCTCGCACTGACGTATATCGAGTACTTATTCAATAGAATGACAAACAAGTTCATGGTGTAATGTATATATAGAGAGTTATTTAGAGTCCAAATATGTATGTCCATTAGAAAAGCCCGGGTATAAGATATGTTCACAAGTCCAAGTAAGTGGTGCTGATGCCATCGGCCAACACTTTCCGTTTCGGGTAGAAAAATGTGAAGGCATCTCGTTTCTGGATGTAGGTTCGCATCTGGTGGTCGACGACGCGGAATCCTCGGTTAGTGCCACTCGCACTGGTCTGGCTTTGGAGCACGTCCAGGTACAAGGCTTTGTCGATGGCGGGATCGCGTCGACTGACTCCTTTGCAACTGAACTTATTGTTTCCATCTCCACCGTAACAGAAGTAGGTCTTGGACGACAGGGCGATCATGGCATCTCCACTCCACTCCAGCTTAAACAGGCCCGGCGTCCGCTTGTCGTACTGGTAATGGTCACGTCGAGGTAGCCACTGATCCCGTTCCACCTCATACTGTGCGCGTAACTCCGGTTTCACCAGGGACTCCCAATCCGCATTAGAGACGGCCATGTAGGCAGAGTCCGTGTCCATTTCCATGAGTTGCCAATCGGCTGGATTAAAATACACACCCATGAAATCGTAGAGGAACTGGAGCATCCTCAGTTTGGCCACCTGGTATACCATACATCCAATTTGGAGGGGCAGGTTTTAACGAATGACCTTTTTGGCTAAAGAGATTTCATAGGTATCATCATCGATGACGTCGACGGACCGAAACAGAGGCGAGTTGATCTTTTTGCGGGCTTGTTTGGTTGTACAGATATTGACGTTGACGTGCTTGTCTTGGTTGGTGACCGTTTTTCCGTAGTAACCATTGCCCGTCAATTTCCAAGATTCACCGATGATGGCCTGACTAGGATCTTGGTCGCCTTGCCGACGGGCAGACGTCACGATGTCGGCATTCCGCGCGAAACAGGCGTTGGGTATATACTGAAGGACTTGATACACGAGCGTCACTTCGAGGCCATGGCTCATGTACCACTGTAGCAGAGGGGTACCCAGCAAGATTTTCTCTGCCCACATACTCCCAATCAACATTCGACGAGGTTGTTTCAATACGTCATGTTCCTCAGCATAGGCGCCCATGGTCTCTCCAATGTCAGCCCGACCCACCAGCGTGTTCTTGAAGATAGGCGGACACTGGGCGAAGAGGGGTTTGAGATGGTCGGGAACATGCAGGTCGCATTCCACAAATCCATACAGGGTCCCGGAACGAACGGCGTGGAAAAGCTGTGGCAGGGTCAAGAGTGGTCGGCGACTCAACGGGTACTCGCGCGCTTTAAGGAAGTCGCGTAAGTGTGGGAGGGCCTGGCACATGGTGTGAAATTCACACTCCCATAGTTCGATCAGATCGTATCCCAACTCTTTGACGTACTCTCCATTCTCCACCACTTCTGCTCGTAATTCTTCTGCTGATTTCCCACGTCGTTCGTTGAAGCGTCCAGCGCTGAAAGGACATTGGTGGCCGTGCCAGTAACACCCATAAAATTGAAATACGGTCGGTGTTCCTTGTACAAGGGCAAACCCATCGACGGAGAGTCGACGATCTCCTATGCGCTTCTCTGTGGCATTGGTCTGATGGCGTATATAAATTCCCCGTCGATCGGCTTCCCAATCCAACCACTGGTCGGCGAGATGTTTGTACGGCGTACGTTGAGGTGTGAAATGTTGACCGTCTGCCCACCAGCGCGTATAATGCCCGCTGGGCATGGGTTGGGCGAGCGACCACAGGTACAGGGCATTGGCGTCAAATCCAATGATTTTGGCACAGGGTTTCCCACCGGGAAGAGTCGTGACATCCTTCTCATGGTAGCGGTGAAAAATAAGGCTAGGTCCGCCGACGATGTTCTGTTTTAAACAATCATACATGTCCTCATCTTTTTGTTGTATCAGTGAGAAGTAGGTAGGACACTCTTGGAAGAGATGGCGAAGCGCGAGACCCGGTAAACTCAAACACTCCTTGAAGATGTCGACGTGCATTTGATGCCGAAAGAGTTGGACCATTTTCTCGGCCGCTTCGAGGAAAGGGACCACATCTAAGTTGTTATACCACACCAGGAAATCTCGCAAGGTCTGCATGTGTTGGTCATTCCATACCTGCTGTAGTTCCTGGTACGTGTCTTCCGAACATTCCACTTGCTTGAGATCGTCATAGAACGCGTCCTGGGGTGGCAACTGTGTTTCCTCCAAGCGGTCGAGCGTCGATATGTAGGTGTAAGGGAACTTCCCTTTGGTTTGTGCACAGTCATAGGCCTTCACCCACTGATCGTAGCTGTAATTGGGAGCTAAGTAGTTCCGTACATCCAGGAAATGGAGTGATGTGGTGGTGAGGGCCATGTGGTTGTTGATCTTTTTGATGACGGACTTGATGGTATCGGACTGGGCCAAGTAAGGGTAGAGAAATTCCTTCACCATGTTCAGATCGTATCGCCCCGAGTTGAATCCGAGCACCGGTAACTGGCCTAAGTATTGCAGGAAGCGGATTTTCAATTTCTCCGCATACGGTTTAGGTAAAGGGACATCCTGCAGTTGCAGCCCACTGTGTTCCATTTCCTGTCTGTCAAATATTTTCCCACTGTGCTCCATTTCCTCTCTGTCAAATATTTGCCCACTATGCTCCATTTCTTCTCTGTCAAATATTTGCCCACTATGCTCCATTTCTTCTCTGTCAAATATTTGCCCACTATGCTCCATCTCTGACTCTTCATCGTCACTGAACGATACACCCAGTGTAGGAATCCGGTCGTCGAGTTGGTCCAGTACGTCCTGGAACTTGGACACCAATAGTTCTGTACTGGCCGCACTCACTTCCTCTAAGTACTCCATCATCCGGGTAATCAAGTCATGGGCGTCGCCGGTGGACACGAAACAGACCGGTGCAGCGTCATAGCCAGGTACGTTGCTGGAAATACTGACACTCAGGGGAATATGGCGCTGTGTCCACTGTGTTTTCGCCGAGGCCGCATCCATCGGTTCCAACATCGCCTCGAAATCGTAACATGCCCGGTAAGGAAAATAACGATGCTCTTCTGGTATGATGAGACCTTCATCCGCCAGTTCCTCGAAGATGGTGGGCGTGTTATGGTACACACCGCCAGGAAATTTCCGTTTGACAGTGTGGTCACAAATCTTCTCGTGGGAGTGAAGATGGCTGGACTGTTTAAACACCCGATGGCATTGGGCACAACTGTAGGATTGCGCGTACAGACTCATATCATAGATCAGGGAAAAATGATTCACCCCGCCGTCGTCGAAGATGTTGACTTTCATGGTGGAAGCATACCGTTCTGAAGACCGATGCACCAATTCAGCCACAAATGTGTCATGACCCTCCTCTTCATCCTCCTTCTCTTCCCGTAGTAAACGGTACACAAAGATATTGACGTTGAACAGGGACTCCACGACATCCAAATTCTTGAATGGGACTCCCCGGAACTGCTGCGGATCTAGGCCTTGTTCCTCTAAATAATGTCTCCAATAGATATTGGCCCTACTATCACAATTCCGGGGATGACATTCGTCCACATGCACGGCCAAACACCGGAACAGACATTTTTGGTCTTTGTAGGGTCCATGTTTTCCTCCGGTTAATGCATACAGTCCTTTTCGATTGAGTAGCCAAGCGGGTAGTAGTACAGGGGCACCGATCGGATGATCTCTCATTTTGGTCACGAAAAATGTCACGTTGGTGACCATTTCCACAGTCCACTTGGTATTGGGGCGTTGCAACCGGGCCCATTCCAATGGGTCCAACGTAGTCAGTTGGTCGATGAAGGGCTCCAGTGACGCATGATTGATGATGGTGAATGGTTTGTCAAACACATAGGTATTATTGCTCGGGTAAAAATACCGTACCTGATCCGTCTCTTTGTGCCGTAGAATATAGCCGAATGTCATATTCACTTTGAATGCTGTCACTTGGTCTCTGAAAATGTTCTCGGCATAGTTAGGAAGATACGTGAGGTCCTGTAGCCGGAAATTATACAAATCTTGAATAGGGCGATGACGGTGGAAACATCGTCGGATAGTGCTCCAATGGCGCCGATAGATGTCACTCACAGGGTGGTCTTCGGGCAAGGCGTCAGCGGGAGGCACAGCTGGATCCTCAGGAAAGTCGTGTTCGCCTCTCACATTCTCACGCGCCAAGGGAGATCTCGATCGGTCACGTCGCCTCATCCTGATCGTATATACTCCTGTAAAATAGAGCCGATTTTGACAATGAAGCGGTCACGATTTTCTTTGGAGGGGTAAGGTCAATAGGACTTGCGCTTTTTATACTACTAAAATGTGAAGTAGATTACATCTTACATCTAGCTTTAAGGCCGTGATATGCATATGAAGTATTCTGGGGCATGGTCAGTACTTCCCAATTTCCCCTTTGTCTACTACTCGCCGATTTTTTATTTTTTTATTATTTATTTATTTCTTTATTTATTTTCCCCGAGAGCTACAACATGACACCTCACTCTACCCAATCGGGCCACTAGTGCTCCACCTAGACTCCAACATGTCCACCCCGTATGGATTTATACATACATTGGGCTAATATCCCAGTATATGAGTGTCTATTGGTCTATATGCATCTATATACAAGCCTACCCGATACTTAAAAAAACATTTTATAGCTTTTCCCATCGTATTCTACAATCTCACAGCCCAGAGTAAAATCCATAAACAAATGACCACCACCCTATACACGCAAAAAAGATAGAAATGTGCGAATGAGAGGAATTGGGATAGACCGAGTTGTCTCCCTTGCATCAAAGCGTATAGATGGGGCTGCCGTTTGAATGGCGCTATTATCCGGGGAAGCCGGGGAAATTGACCTTGGGCAGCCATTTTTCTTAGCGTTTGTTACATAAAACAGACCTGCACGGAATATTTCCACTCTTTTAAATCATCCACACCCAACAAAATTATATCAAACTAATTCATGCATTCAAATGTAAGTGATTCATATACCGCGGAAGACCACATGAAGGTCCCCACCGATGAAGTTCGATGAACGTTCGTGATTTTTCTTTGCTGGTGCAAACTGGACAATAAATGCTCGACACTGGGGTGGCACTGTATCATAGACTGGTCGCAATATATGTATATTGGTGTCCATGGGTTGAACTATTTGGTGTAAAATGTCTGTGGAGCGGACACAAAACTAGACATTTTTTTTCAGGCATATTTTCTCATCGCATGGGCGGAAACAACTGCCGAAACAAATATTACCTCAAAGGCAGCAAACCAGTTAGCAATGTAAGCCTGAACAATTAGGCCTATATTTTCAATGAATACAAGGTTGTGTTGAGAAATATATCTCAAAATATGATTAATTAATGATTTTCCATCATGACAAACGAACACCCGACCGGCTTCCAACAAATATGGCGGCGGGTATTCGAAGCTCGAAGTCAGAAAATTGCCAAACTTCAAAAATTCAGATCTTATCAACCAGAACGTCTTATGTGCTCACAGTTATTGACTATATCGTAAAATATGTATACTTGCTAACCTTAGTTGGGTTCGTGATGAAATAATTTAGAAATAAGTAATTCGAGCACTTTTTGTGACATAGCAAAACGAAGAAGGGGGGGGGGTGGATACTAGCATAGATATTATTAAAAAATAATCTATATGACATACGTGTAAGGTGTTGATTGGTGTTACTGAGTGATACTGGTCAGCTGCATCTCATCAATGAGGCGAACACGGTACTTTTGAAGCTTCACTTCCTGGGATGACTAGGCTCAGGCTGGTGAAAAACGGTGTAATAGGCTGGTGGCTGGCTGGTGAATTTGCACTGTTAAAATGAAAAAAGTAAAAGGTTCTCCACAGCTCATACAAGCAGGCAAGCAGGCTGGCTAGAGGTGAGGGAGGCAGGCAGGCAGGCAGGCTAGAGGTGAGGCAGGCAGGCAGGTAGGCAGGCAGGCAGGCTAGAGGCAGGCAGGCAGGCTGGTCAGGTCAGGTAGGTCAGGTAGTGCAATGAATACACCCCACCCCTAAAAATCGCTTCCTTTTATACGTTTTTCTACAATCCGCCATTTTGAACCCACAACCACATCAGCCGCCATCTTGTACCCGCCCGACATCAACCGCCATTTTGAACCCACACCCACATCAGCCGCCATTTTGAACCCGTCCCACATCAGCCGCCATTTTGAACCCACACCCACATCAGCCGCCATTTTGAACCCATCCCACATCAGCCGCCATTTTGAACCCACACCCACATCAACCGCCATTTTGAACCCACACCCACATCCACCGCCATTTTGAACCCACACCCACATCAACCGCCATTTTGAACCCACACCCACATCAACCGCCATTTTGAACCCACACCCACATCAGCCGCCACAACACCTATAGATTATGTTTATTACTAGGACGTCAGCGAAATACTAGTACCCATCCTCCGTATGGCAGAACTGTACAACCCAGAACAAGTCTAGACATGCCTTGATCACGTGATCGTCATGGGGAAACCCCACTGGGGAATCCCCGACCCGCCGCACTTCCGCCGCAAATCTGCGCAGAAACACCTGCGCACTCGTCAAAAGGGGCTCTGTAATCACGTTACACTACTACTATTGATGCAGACGAATTGTGAATTGTGAACAAGATTGTTTTCAAATAATTAGGAAACAGAAATTATTTATGACAGAACCAAGCTGATTTTTGTGAACTAATGTGTGTTCTAGTATTATACGCCAATGCCTATGCCTGCTTAATATGTCTACTCCATAATGGCAATTAAATGTGCATGCAAACGATTATTTTGTGATAATTGATCAATAATATATTAATAAAAATAATGTGATTATCATAAAGTAATTTAATATTTTTATGATGTAATTTATTTTGAGTGTTGGCACGTTTGTGACATCTTTTTGAACCCACACTATCGTGAATGTGCCGCGAAACGTCAAAAGATATGTATTGAGATTTTATTTCTCTTTTGAACCTGCAAAGAAGTGAAGTCCTTAACAGAGTTAATAAAATAACGTGATTATCATTAGTAATTTAAATGTTTTAAGTGTATGATGTAATTCGTTATTTGGAGTGTTGGTATGTTTGTGTCATCTTTTTAAACTCAGTCTCGTCAATGTCCCGCGAAACGTGAAATGATATATATAGATAGACATTCTATTTCTTTATCGAACCTGCACAGACGTGAAGTCCTTAACATAGTTAATAAAATAACGTGATTATCACAGAGTAATTTAATATGCCGAAGTTTATGATGTAATTCGTAATTTGGATAGTTTGTACGTTTGTGTCATCTTTGTGAGCTCACACTCTCATCAATGGGCCTTGAAACGTCAAATGGTATATATAGATAGAGATTTTATTTCTCCTTTGAACCTGCACAGATGTGAAGTCCTTAACAGAGTTAATAAAAATAGCGTGATTATTATTAGTAATTAATATTTTTAAGTGTATGATGTAATTCGTTATTTGGAGTGTTGGTACCTTTGTGGCGTCTTTTTGAATTACAAGCGTCTAGTCCGTCATTCATAATCCAGCCGTCGTCCATTAGAGAATATCCGCGTCCATAATCCAAAGACCTATTCCATTTTCCATATAACAGTATTAGCACCAAATTCAAAAAGACAATCATAGTATACAAAAACATAGGCTTGTTTCCTGCAAGAGAGAAGCGGTCAACAGTTATCAATGATGCCGGCAAGACATCATGATGTTCCAAAAATATCAAATCCGTATCGCTGATCAGTATTCTTAATCCATAATATTCGTTATAGAGTCGTCATCTAAAAAAAAGATGTATCTCAGTCACACTTTGATTGTGACTGTTCATATGAGTACCATGAGGATCTTGAAGTACATGGGTTCATACGGCCCCTAGCCCCGGGTTAAGCGGAATTAGACACAAGTTACGAAACGTAGCGCCATAGATCTTGCACGCTACGTTCGTATTTTGCTATCAGCATGCGATATGTATCGCCAAATTTGAGAAACTTTGAGTGTAGGCGCTTGGTGGAATAGCCCTGTTTTTTAAGTTTCTGCACCAATGTTTTGTGACGTTGATTATTAAAAATCGTCACATTTAACACAGGATCTAGCAAATGCTACTAAACGAGATATGTATACGCCATATGCAGGTCCCACTGGAATATTACTATCCAGAAAGGGATAGTTTACGATGTCGAAATTGTAATCATCTCTTTTGTCATAAAGTCGACGAGAGAGAATGCCCGCTTCATTTTTATAGAGATAGAGATCTAAATAAGTTTCCTTCAAATCCAGTGAAGGTGGATATATATCCTTCACTGCGTCATTTATATAGCGATTATCCACAGCGAGAAGATCGTCTATATAGCGTTTGGTGAATGAGAAGGAACGGGATTTGAATGGATCGGTTTTTGAAAGCGCCTGCATATAGTCATATTCATAAGAGAACAGATACAGGTCAGCCAACAGGGGTGCACAATTAGTACCCATTGGAATACCTATGCTGCTGATATATTGTGTTGCCAAATTTCACATAGATATTTTTAATGAGAAATTCAAGCAACTCTATAAACAAAGAAACATCCCATGAATGATATCTCTTGTATGTAGTCGAGCTAAAGAATGCTTTATGGCTTCCGACATTAATATATCTACGATCAGTTTTCTTGAACACAGATACTATTAATGAACTTAGACAGTCAATAAGGTCCTGATGAGGGATTGTAGTATAGAGAGTCGAGAAATCCCATGTGGATACATGTCTGTACGGTATGTGACCTTTAGCATCAAGCTCTTCCGTAAGACATTTTGAGTTTTCAATATCCACATACATTCAACGCCAGAGTTCTTAGAAATAATGGCGCAATACCTTTCCCAAAATGCTTTTACCTCCTGAAGGGCCCTCGTCAATAGGGTTGAAAGAAGCTTGGTGGTGCAGCTTCTAGAACCAGCTATGAATGGTGATTTATGCATTTTGGGAGTCCAGTATAGTTTTGGTATGTCGTTATGATTGGCAGCAATGGGTCGCGAAACAATGGGTCGCGAAACGTCAGTAGTAGAGAAGGCGTATCACAGATATTACACATGCCTCCCAAATGCACATTGCCTCCCAAATCCACCGAGCGCTGTCATACGTCATTAACAATTTCTATTAGTATAAATTATTGCGTCTGGATATTAATAAATTATATACGTTATAATTTACCTGAATATATATAGTATAGATCTACATATGATATCATTAATAAACCTTCCGAATTCATACGTTAATCATTAATAACGATTAAATAATCTATATTTTAGGTTTTATACCGCTTTTACAAAAAGATGTTATTTCGATATATATATATATATATATATATATAGTACGGATTCATACCAATAAATTCTCCGAATCTGTACGTTAATCATTCATATATGAGCTCTATATTGTAGGCTGTATTAATTTTTACAAAGTTGCAATTAGCGTTTGGTAATATTCGACTGATAATTACGGGGTATATCGATTATAACCTCGCTATATAGATAGGAGGCGGTCATGTTACATAATTGTATTGATTTTAGAACGTACCGATGTAAACATGTGAGATTGAACTATAGTTGACGGTGTAACAGGTGTGATTGAATAAACAGAGATGACGCGGTTTGATTATAGGCAAGCGTTTCAATTATAGCCCTCATAACTTGGTTTCAATCAGTGTATGATAACATTGGGTTTTGAATGTTTATATCGCTTATTACTTCGGAATGGCGAATTTACTGCAAAATACAATCGAACCTAAAGAATCGTCCGTAAATATTACAATTTTATTACGACTTACTCACCGATAATACTGATACGTTTAATTACACGGTTTTGTCGACATAACGATATACATAGCGAACGGCGTTGTAAATTAGCTAAAATTAGAGTATAGCCGAGTTCCATATAACGATCGCTCACTTTTAATATCTCAACTGTATATTTTTTACAGGATAAAAACTCTGTATGGGCTGGATTCGTACGAGAAAATGCGGACATTTTAGGTAGTTCCGGGTGGCCCAGTTTGGAGAATGTATTTGCCATAGATGGGGTCGTTGAAACACGAACGGTTTATAATGACGATGACTGGAATGCGGGTATAAGAAGTCCGACAACCATTCTCCTAAATGATCCCCCTTCACTTCCGGAGATTAAAACACGCAAATGTGTAGAAGAATTAGCCCGTTTATTTCCACCCCGAGTTTGTAAAAACCACCACCACCACCGGGAGAGGACCCAAAAGTCCACGAAATTCCATGAAAAGTCCTATATGTACAGACACCACCACCACCACCACCACCACCACCACCGGACTCACTCACTCACTCACGCAATCATCACTCACTTACTCACTCACTCACTCACTCACTCACTCACGCAATCATCACTCACTTACTCACTCACGTAATCATCACTCACTCACGCAATCATCAATCACTTACTCACTCACGCAATCACCACTCACTCACTCACTCACCCACTCTCACTCACTCACCCAAACTGTAACTGCCCCTCGCATATATTTAAAACTCCTCAAAAGTCCGTGAAAAATACTCAAATGCCCAGTCCTATATGTACGGACACCACCACCACCACCGGACTCACTCACTCACGCACTCACTCACTCACTCACTCACTCACTCACTCACTCCCTCACTCACTCACGCAATCATCACTCACTTACTCACTCACGCAATCACTCACTCACTCACTCACTCACGCACGCACTCACTCACTCACTCACTCACACACACGCTCTGACTGACCCTCGCATATATTTAAAAGTCCATGAAAAGTACTCAAATGTCCAGTCCTATATGTACAGACACCACCTCCACCACCACCACCACCACCACCGAGCTCGGAAGTGACGTCATAGTACTCATGCGCACGCATCTGTGGTGCACCCTGTACCCTATAGCCCGTAGGGCATAGAGTACACCAGGGTTCGGCTGCACCCCAAATGCGTGCGCATGAGTACTATGACGTCACTTCCGAGCTCGGTGGTGGTGGTGGTGGTGGTGTCTGTACATATAGGACTGGACATTTGAGTACTTTTCATGGACTTTTAAATATATGCGAGGGTCAGTCAGAGTGTGTGTGTGTGAGTGAGTGAGTGAGTGAGTGAGTGAGTGATTGCGTGAGTGAGTAAGTGAGTGATGATTGCGTGAGTGAGTGAGTGAGTGCGTGAGTGAGTGAGTCCGGTGGTGGTGGTGGTGTCCGTACATATAGGACTGGGCATTTGAGTATTTTTCATGGACTTTTGAGGAGTTTTAAATATATGCGAGGGGCAGTTACAGTTTGGGTGAGTGAGTGAGAGTGGGTGAGTGAGTGAGTGAGTGAGTGATTGATGATTGCGTGAGTGAGTGATGATTACGTGAGTGAGTGAGTGATGATTGCGTGAGTGAGTGATGATTACGTGAGTGAGTGAGTGATGATTGCGTGAGTGAGTGAGTGAGTCCGGTGGTGGTGGTGGTGGTGGTGGTGGTGGTGGTGTCTGTACATATAGGACTTTTTATGGAATTTCGTGGACTTTTGGGTCCTCTCCCGGTGGTGGAGGTGGTTTTTACAAACGTGTTTTAATCTCCGGAAGTAAAGGGGAATTATTTAGGAGAATAGTCGTCGGACTTCTTATATTCAGATTCCAATCATCGTCATTATAAACGGGCCATGTTTCAACGACCGTATCTATGGCGAATACATCCTCCAAACTAGGCCAACCGGAACTACCTAAAATGTCCGCATTTTCTCGTACGAATCCGGCCCACGTAGAGTTGTTTGCCTATAAAAAATATAGAGTTGAAATATTAAAAGTGAGTAGCCCTTGTATTCAAATCATTTATAATCGATCATTTACAACGCCGTTCGCTATGTACATCGTTATATCGACGAAGTCGTATAATAAAAACGTATCGGTATTATCTGCGAGTAGATCGTAATAAAATTGCAATACTTACGTACGATTCTTTAGGTTTGATGGTATTTTTCAGTAAATTCGCCATTCGGAAGTAAGATATAAATTGAATTCTATTAGAGGTATATATATTTCGACAAACGATTCTCAAATAATGATCTATTTCACGGTATACCCTTTCAACTAGCGATATAAACATTCAACTAGCGATATAAACATTCGAACCCCCAATATTATCATATACTAATTGCAATCAAGTTATGAAGGTTATAATTGAAACGCTTGTCTATAACCAAACCGCGTCATCTCTGTTTATTCAATCACAGC
This sequence comes from Hanleya hanleyi, assembly GCA_036873755.1. Lineage (NCBI taxonomy): Eukaryota > Metazoa > Mollusca > Polyplacophora > Lepidopleurida > Hanleyidae > Hanleya > Hanleya hanleyi. The sequence continues at coordinate 75,273 of JAVTVY010039419.1, read as the reverse complement.
TGTTACCGCTATACAACCCTTCGCATTGACAGGGGCTAAAATCAATACAATTATGTACCATGACCGCCTTCTATCTGTATAGCGAGGTTAAATATATATACCCCGTAATTATCAGTCGAGTGTTTGGTAATGCTAATTGCAATTTGTAAAAATTAATAGTCTACACTATAGAGCTCATATATGGATGATTAACGTACAGATTCGGAGAAATTATTAATAATATCATAAATCTATACTACATAAAAATATATATCGAAATAACACCCTTCTTGTAAAACCGATATAAAACCTAAAATATACTCCGTGTTTTGAATCGTTATTAACGATTATCGTATAAATTCGGAGAATTTATTTATAATATCATATGTAGATCTATAATATATATATTCAGGTAAATTATAACGTATGTAATTTATTAATATCCAGACGCAATAATTTATACTAATAGAAATTGTTAATGACGTATGACAGCGCTCGGTGGATTTGGGAGGCAATGTGGATTTGGGAGGATGTGTACTACCTGCGATACTGCTCCCCTACTACTATTGTCCTACAAAAATCTTACCGATAAACTTGTAAATCTTCTTCTTGTCTTGTAAAAATATTCTGTTATATGGGGAAATCCATGATGCTTTGCCTTTCACGGTCATATCCTTGCATGTTTGGGGCCAATATCCCAAATCAAATACGGTAGTTCGAAAATGTAGTCCAACAAACAGTCCCAAGACTGTCTGAATATACTCTAGAATTCCACTTTTATCCTGATTGCATCTGGCAGAAGGGTTTGACTGTTTGTTCACTTCCAGTACTGTAAATATAAGAAAGCTTGCAATGCTTTCTTCGTGGTCAATTTGACTCCCAAATTACTTATATTCGCTAAACTGATGATGTAGTTATTGAGATCCACTGATTAACTTGGCATAATACAGAGGAAGGGTGACTCCGAAAATTCTATATATTCTATATCAATATTTCGACATATATTTATTCATGTCATCGTCAGGAATGGTAGTTTACAACAGGTTCCCTGTGTATATATAAATTTTACAGAACAATTCAAAGATAATCAACCAGTCAGACATATTAAACAGTGAAATCAACCAAAATTAAATTAACCAGAAAGGTGCTCACATAAACTATCCACTCTTCCATTTCCTTTCATTGTCCAGTTCATGTGAGCACCTTTCTGGTTAATTTAATTTTGGTTGATTTCGTTGGTTAAACATTACTCACTGTTTAGTATGTCTGACTGGTCATTACCTTTGAATTTATAAAACTTATATACACATGTAACTGTTGTAAACCGTCACGGAAATGTCCATGTCCATATTGAAACGGCAGTTCGAGGCATGTTGACCTGCTTTCAACAGGTAGCGCCAACAGGTCTTCGTGGCCTTCGTGGTGTATTGACCTACTTACGCTACTTACGAAGTTTTCGCACCTAATCTACTTCCGGGTCGACTTGTCCCAACATGATGAAAGCGTGTTCCGACGCGTAAAAATTGCTGCCTCATGTCACCTCCGTGACATCACTTCCGGTTCAGGTCACGTAAACGGAAGTGACCTTTGACCCCTATGCACCATGTTATTGGGATTTTGCGCGCACGCACAGGAGTCAAACTTTACTTCTGGTCACGTGACCTGAACCTGAAGTGATGTCACAAAGATGACATGAGCCAGGAGTTTCACACGTCAAGTGACCTCGTGTTATCTACTATTCGTTATGTTAGACATTATGCAGTCATCCATCTAATAATAACAAACATGTTACAGTTTTCATGAAATATTACACTAAAAAACTGGTAACTATACCCTTACCCGCACCCTTACCCGCACCCTTACCCGCTACCCAAGTTTGTATAAAGGTGTATAAAGCGAAACGCCCGCGTGCTCAAAGTGCTAACAAGTGCTATTCGAACGGTGATAAGTTGGTTTTTCAAAAGAAAATGTGTACAAAATCCCCCCCTCCTCCCCCGAGGCGGTGGCGTTGGACAATGTTAGCTCAATATGGTAGTGGAGTTACCAAAATAAGCGGCGATTGGGATGTTATGCTGAAGCAAATGAAGGTTGGCATAAGAGGGATTCACACCCAAATTTAGAAGATTAAAAACGGGAATGAAAGAATGGGAATAACACAGGGGCGTCACTAGGATTTCAAAAGGGGGGAGGGTGCGAATGTTTTCAATTTCCAAGGGCGGATCTAGCGAAAGTTCATGGGGGGAGGGGGTCGATTATCACAGCACAACAGGCGAGGGTCCAGGGACTGCCTAGGCCCCGGAAGCTCCGGGGTCTCAGATCGCCGGAGATGCGCTCTAAGCGTTTTCCCGCATATAAATCTGAACATAATGTATGCAGATTTATGGTTCTATTTTCACGTTTGTTTCGCATTTATAAGCACACATCGATATTGAAAAAAAACACATCTCGTGCCTGAATCCATTCGACTTTCTAGTTATATTTAATACATAGAAAACGATGACCTTTACGTCATGGAACATTAGAAACCAATACGCGTACCTATATGACTGATTTACACGAAGCTTAAATAAGCGAATCCTGTCAAACCAACAGGCGCTGGTCCAGGGGCCGCCTACGCGTTTCCCGAAAATAAATTTGAAAATAATGTATGTAGGTTCAAGGTTCTATTTTCACTTTTGTTTTCCATAAGCACGCATCGATATTGAAAAATATCACACCTTATGCTGGACTTCATTTGACTTTCTGGATTAACATACAAAACAGGCTTACGGTTTAGAATTCTTTTCTTCGCCATATTTCTTCCGTATATAACAAACTACGTTCGTGTCAGTACATATACATACTGAAACCCCGACTTTGTACGCTCACAAACCACATGAATAGATAGGCTGTTTAATACATACTCTAATTACATGATACACATGTGTTTATTTTACATGCATGTCCCCTGTCGCAAAATTTTGAATTTTTATGCTCGATTTCCTGCATTTTAGCGTAGTTTAATGCCAAACTGGGGGATTTGATACCTTACATAATTTCGTATTTCCAATCTACGAGCAAAAAGGGGGGGGGGGGGGGGGTGCGTTCGCACCATACGCACCATGGGTAGCGACGCCCTTGTAATTAGCCGGTGCATTATGTTCACGAAACCAAGCTCGTGATGACGAGAGATGTCAAGATTCTATTAGCAATCTTCCGATGTGCATGTATTAGGATTTAAGAAACGTGGCTTGATTAGCAGTGGGTGTGATCGTTGATGTTGTTGTTGTTGTTATTCAACAATTTTTTAGACCTTTTTTTACCTTAACAGGTATCTAAATAATGCGTTCTATGCGATATACACCGATCTACATAACCATCTTTTACTATGTATTCACTCACTGTCATCGTGGTCTATGAAACGATGGAAAATATTTTTTTCTTAAAAACAAATATTGTTTATTAAGGTCAACAATATAGACGAAGACGTCAGCTGCTAATCGAGCCACAACGGATGGTAAGGACGTCTAAGGCAGAATTTCCGAATAGCGCGCGAGCAAACCAGTAATTAGCGAGCAGACAACGAATCCTAAGTCCGTATATATATCCCCAGGCCAAATCGGAGTACTGTCCTTTCTGATGTTACAGTACCGTTAGGCTTACATCAGTATGATTAGGGCGTAAATGGACTTCCTATCGAGGTCGGATTACGTCAAATTGCAGACAGCGGAATATGTTTTATGACGGATTGTGGCATTCATTGAAAGCTGTCACAACAGTTTAGATTACAGAACTGGCAATACAGGTTGTCCGTCCTACGTTATCCGCTCAATCGGCCTACATATTGCGCTTGTAATATAGGCTTAGAGTATGTATTATATCTACACTCGGATAGCCTGTGTAACAGTTTCATCTCTTATCATGGATAGACAAGTTTTATGATTTGTCACCCAGAGTAGCAGCTACTGTGGCCCATAGATGACATGCTATATTTTTTAGTTTTGAGTTTTTTTACTTCTAGGTTTCATTTTTTTGTGTTAGGTTTCTTTTTTTTTTTTTTTTTACTTCTTTAGTTTTCTATACATGTATCTAAACCTCGACTTACTACGAATGAAAAAAACCCAGCCTCATTAAGCACCAAAATCTGCATTTGACGATGTGACACAGGACGTTGGACGATTCGTCTTAGGGGGTTTAACTTGCGCGATCTGACTATTCGATTTTAGCTTCCGAACTCTGGGAATCACTGAATGATGCGGGGCAATACAATTCTGCACTGCAGATACACAAATAACCTACTGATATATAATGACGGTGCAATTTAATGACCGTAACTGGCTTACAGCAGAATGCCAGCAGAATGCCCGTGCACAAGATTATACATGGCCTAGTTTTCTCTTTTCAGACATGACACGCTCGTGTGCTAGCAGAGAGCTCGGGTTTGAGAATACAACTTACATAAAACATGCAAGACGGGAAATATCGTTTATTGACTACATTAGCAAACATAAAAGTTCAGTTTGACAGTTTGACATCATTTATACTTTTGAACGAACCACCTTCCATTTTGCTGCAATGTCAGTGCAAGAGAACGAAAACGAAGGCACAATCACGTGACTTTCACCCGGTGGAAACCTTCTCAACTAGGTGAAAACCTTCTCACCAGGTGAAACCGTTTTCACCCGGGTGAAGACGTTCCACTCAGGTGAGAAGGTTTCCACCCGGGCGAGAAGGTTTTCTCCCAGGTGGAAACGTTGAAAACTAAAGAAATAAACCTAAAACAAACAAAAATGAAACCTAACACAACAAAAAATAAAACCTAGAAGTAAAAAATAAATAAACTCAAAATTAAGAAAATATAGCATGTCGTCTATGGGCCACGGTAAAACGGCAGATATATACATATTTTTTCGGGGCTACCTGTTTTTAATATTGTAGCTGTTTATGTGGATATCTTGAATAACATTCCCACATGGCCCCTAGCACCGACTTGAGCGGTATTAGATACAAGTATACAAAAGGAACGATGTGATAGTCCTATCGAATCTTCTGGTGGAAGGCGATGAACTATGTGACCGACTGATAGAAGAAACGGGCCAAATGGAGAAAATATTAGAAGAATGCAAGTTCCTATTCAGATCAGAAATCGGTGAGGCCCGACGCCGATCAAGCGATGCATTCCCCATCATGTTCAGCACAGTCACAAACAACAATCACAGTGCTTTGTACAGAGGGCAAGCCTCGGGGACGAAACGACCACCAACAGAATCTCGCCATGTAGAGATAACAATTAAACGCAATATAAAGGTGGTGAAAAAGATGCCGGCGTGCTTAGGCGATTAAATATATGAAGTTAGCTCAACCAGAAGTAGATATTTCTCTAACGAAATATAAAAAACAGACACGAGCCAGCTCTTGTATACACAATAATTTGGTCTACTGAGAGAGAAATACAGATCGCATCAGGCCATTTATACAGATGGTTCTAAAGATGGTGAGAAAGTAGCATGTGCTACTATCTTTAGTTCCAAAACTATAACCTGTCGACTACCAGGTAAAAGTTCGATATTCACTGCAGAAGCAAAAGCTATATTGTTGGCTTTAGAAGGTATTGGTTCCACTGAAAGGAAAAAATATGTCATATTCTCAGATTCACCGTCATGCCTCCAAGCGATTAAAAGTGGAACTTCGCCTCATTACACTATCTTGAGTATTCTACAAGTGCATGACTGTAGATTTGATCAACAGATTGATATTGTGTCCTGTTGGCTGCCTAGTCACGTTGGCATCAAAGATAATACTGAAGCTGATAGGATGGCTAAGGCAGCCCTAGATGATGAGATTGATCCTGTGAATAATAACAAACTTCATGAGTTCAAAAAAAAAAATGTAGGCTATACTCATCTGAACAGCCAGAAACGTTTCGATCAAACCAAGATCAGGCGATGTAGAATCGGCCATACACGATTAACTCACGAACATTTACTAAAAAAAAGAGTCAGTCAGTAGTATATAAACGGCATTACAGCGCGCATTGACCTCATTTCGACCTCATTTCAAGGTCACAGAGGTCAAGTGGAGTATAGTTCCGGCAGAAGGACCAAAAGCTACCTCCAGCACAGGAGAGTTCCAAATTTGCATATCACGTGACCCAGGTCAAAGATGTATTCATCCGCGGTGATGCGATCATGTCTGGCGGTGATTCGGTCGCGGAAAAAAGCTTCCGCGGAGAAAAAGTAGTCCCTAGATAAAATGGTCCGATGGGGTCGAGTGAGGTATCAAAGTGAAGCTTATGTGAAGGGGCATCTGATGGGCTGGGTGCGGGATTGAACTATCGGAATTCTGCGCATGCGCGGTGGCCCAAGGGTATGGAAATAGCCGTTTTGGGATGTAGGGGAGCTACTAATGGTCCAATGGGATCATATGAGGTATCAAAGTGAAGCTTATGTGAAGGGGCATCTAATGGGCTGGGTGTGGGGTTGAACTAGGGTCATTCTGCGCATGCGCGGTGGCCCAAGGGTATGGAAATAGCCGTTTTGGAGCTAGGGGCGCCAATAATGGGCCGATGGGGTCGAGTGAGGTATCAAAGTGAAGCTTATGTGAAGGGGCATCTGACTGGACTAGCGGGTTGAAATAGCGGCATTCTGCGCATGCGCAGACAGGGAATTGTGGGAAAAGGGTATGGAAATAGACGTTTTGGAGCTAGGGGAGCCCCTAATGAGCCGATTGGTTCGAGTGAGGTATCAAAGTGAAGTATATTTCAAGCATGGGTGGGTGCATGTAAAATTTTTCCTGAAAAAAAATATACGGAACACGGACTTTATCGAAAAACCTGGGAAAATGCCTATATGGGGCATGGGGGGTATATAGGTCGCCGGGCTTAACGGGGCTTGCCTATCAATAGAGTTATCCCCCCCTAGTTCCAGGGTGGGTGTATGTAAAAATTTTCCTGAAAAAATACGGAATACGGACTCCTAAATTACGGGAAAATGCCTATATGGGGTATGGGAGGTATAGGATCAATGTTTGTCCCCCTGGGAAACCTACTTCTCGACATTTGCGGTATGGGTTGTGGGGTCGCGTTTTCTTAGTCTCGTCATTTAGAACATGATAGGAAGTGTCCCGGCACGAATCGGTGAAATTTTTGAAAAAGTACGATATAGCCCCATATAGTCCCATACTGGGAGTATAGGATCAATGTTTGTCCCCCTGGGAAACGTACTTCTATACATTTGCGGTAGGGTTGTGGGGTCTCGTTTTACTCGTCTCGTCAAGACAAACATGATAGGTAGTGTCCCGGCACGAATCGGTGAAATTTTTGAAAAAGTACGATATAGCCCCATATAGTCCCATACTGGGGGTATAGGATCAATGTTTGTCCCCTGGGAAACCTACTTCTATACATTTGCGGTAGGGTTGTTTGGATTTGTTTTTCACGTCTCGTCATTTAGAACACGATAGGAAGTGTCCCGGAGCGAATCGGTGAAATTTTTGAAAAAGTCACCGAGGCCCGGGTAGGCCCATAGGCCTATATACTACATGGCTATGGGTGTATAGGCCCATACGGGGTGGACATGTTGGAGTCTAGGTGAGCCCCTAATGATCCTATGAGGTCGGTTGAGGTCTTATTTTGAAGCTCTCGTGGAGTAGCATCCGACTGGGCTAATGGTCCGTCCGTGTCCAATAGTCTGCGCATGCGCAATCTGGCCGTAGTATAGAAAACAGGCATTTTGGGTGTTATGTAGGGGTGTGTTTGGGATAGAGATGGGCTATTCACGGTTCGAATGGGTCGTGTGAGGTGTCAAAGTGAAGCTTGTGTGGGGTAGAGTCAGAATGGTGTGTTTTTGAATGCAAGTCGCGTTAATCTGCGCATGCGCAGTTGGTTGTAGTAAGTAAAGTGGCCATTTTGGGGCAGTACATGAAGGTATTTGGGGTCGAGATGGGCTATTCACGGTTCGAATGCGTCCTGGAAGGTGTCATCTTGTAGTTCTCGGGGTGTACATTCCGATTTAAGGGATGTCCGCGTCATCTGTGACGTCATCAGTGACGTCATCAGTACGAGTAGTAGCGAAAGGGGGCATTTTGGGTGCTATGTAGGGGTGTGTTTGGGGTAGAGATGGGCTATTCACGATTCGAATGGGTCGTGTGAGGTGTCAAAGTGAAGCTTGTGTGGGGTAGAGTCAGAATGGTGTGTTTTTGAATGCAAGTGGCGTTAATCTGCGAATGCGCAGTTGGTTGTAGTAAGTAAAATGGCCATTTTGGGGCAGTGAAGGAAGGTATTTGGGGTCGAGATGGGCTATTCACGGTTCGAATGCGTCCTGGAAGGTGTCATCTTGTAGTTCTCGGGGTGTACATTCCGATTTGAGGGATGTTCCCGTCATCTGTGACGTCATCGGTGACGTCATCGGTACGAGTAGTAGCGAAAGTGGACATTTTGGGGGTGCGTGGGGGTGAGTTTGGGGTCGAGATGGGCTATTCACGGTTCGAATGCGTCCTGGAAGGTGTCATCTTGTAGTTCTCGGGGTGTACATTCCGATTTAAGGGATGTCCGCGTCATCTGTGACGTCATTGATGACGTCATCAGTACGAGTAGTAGCGAAAGGGGACATTTTGTGGGTGCGTGGGGGTGAGTTTGGTGTAGAGAGGGACTATCCTTAGTCCGAATGCGTCGTGTGAGGTGTCATTTTGTAGCTCTCGAAGTGTACATTCCGAGTTGAGGCATGTCCGAAGCATCTGTGACGTCATTGTTGACGTCATCAGTAGGAGTAGTAGCGAAAGTGGACATTTTGGGGCAGTGAAGGAAGGTATTCGGAGTAGAGAGGAACCATCCTTGGTCCGAATGCGTCCTGAGAGGTGTCATGTTGTAGCTCTCGGGGTGTACATTCCGAGTTGAGGGATATCCACAGCATCTGTGACGTCATTGGTGACGTCATCAGTACGAGTAGTAGCGAAAGTGGGCATTTTTTAGCAGTGAAAGATGTTATTTGGTGTAGAGATGGACCATCCGCGGTGCGAATGCGTCGTGTGAGGTGTCATTTTGTAGCTCTCGAAGTGTACATTCCGAGTTGAGGCATGTCCGAAGCATCTGTGACGTCATTGTTGACGTCATCAGTAGGAGTAGTAGCGAAAGTGGACATTTTGGGGCAGTGAAGGAAGGTATTCGGAGTAGAGAGGAACCATCCTTGGTCCGAATGCGTCCTGGGAGGTGTCATGTTGTAGCTCTCGGGGTGTACATTCCGAGTTGAGGGATATCCACAGCATCTGTGACGTCATTGGTGACGTCATCAGTACGAGTAGTAGCGAAAGTGGGCATTTTTTAGCAGTGAAGGATGTTATTTGGTGTAGAGATGGACCATCCGCGGTGCGAATGCGTCGTGTGAGGTGTCATCTTGTAGCAACGCCCACCAAAGCCATTCTTAATGCTTCAACGCCCTGGTGAAATAGCTCAGAAGCTCTGATATTCCATGGAATTGTCACTAATTCTTCGAAATGCAGTGACGCCCTCGACGCCCGTCGTTACGCTTTAACACTCTAACATAACACTATGATATAGACCGGAGAGAGAACAACAACAGCAACAACAACAAGGATGACACATGAGAGAACAACAACAACAAGAATTTTTTTTTCATATAGTTTATTCTCCCCAATGTTACATCATACCCACGCTGGGGGAGCCGCGTTGGGTATATTTACAATTCAAGAAGATTCTTGTCCAATCAGAGGCCACCATTTGCATGTTTCATATTCGTTCCTGTCCGTTAGATGTATTCTTGTCCAATCAGAAGTCTCCATTTCAGAAAGTTCCATCTTCGGCCATGTTCGCTCTGAACCGTTTATTCTAATCACCGTCGGGCAGGCCAGGATACGGTTGAGGCAACATATCCTCAGATAGTTGTTTGCGCATTCTGAGAATCCATCAGTGCATGGGTGAATACTTTCATCCGATGGGGGTGGTGGTCAGTTTAACCACGAAGAACGTAACATTGGTTACCCTCTCCACTATCCACTTGGTGTTGGGGCGTTGTTGTTGGGCCCATTCCAAGGGATCCACGGTGGCCAGGTTCTCCAGCATCGTCTCTAGCGACGCCCGGTTAATGATGATAAACGGTTGGTCAAATACCCGGATGTTACTGCTCGGGTAAAAGTATCGGACTTGATCTGTCTCCTTATGCTGCAGCACATAACCAAACGCCAGATTTAATTTGAAGGACGTTGCTTGGTCATTGAAGATGGCTTCCACGTAGCTGCGTAGACGGGCGAGGTCGGTCAGTCGAAAATTGTAGATATCTTGAATAGGGCGATGACGGTGGAAACAGTGCCGTATCATGGTCCAATGGCGCCGATAGATGTCACTCACTGGATGGTCGTCCTGTAGCAGATCGCTAGGGGCATCCACAGCATCTTCCGAAAAATGTTCGATGTCGTCAGGCGTATGACTCGAAACCGTAACGCTGGGGTCCGGCTGGATATCCAGGCCCTCCTGGACTGTGGGTATAGGCGGGCTCTTCGTCATCGCATCACCAATGGCGTTCGTCTCCCCGGGTTCATCTTCTCTGGCTCTGACCTTCCGCGGCTCCTCTTTAGTAGAATGTTGTCGCACATGCCATGGTACCGGGGCATGAATCAAACGTTCGTGCTGTCTTAACATGGATGTACATTGCAGTATGGAGTAGAAGTGGGATAAAATACAAGCGTCTAGTTCGTCATTCAATATTCAACCGTCGTCCATTAAAGCATTTTCCCGTCTATAATCCAAAGACGTAATTTTGTCGTAAATTAGCACCAAATTAAAAGGATAAATCATCATATACATTAAACTAGGCTAATTCCCCACAAGGCAATAGCGGTCAACAGTTTTCAATGATGCCAACAACACATCATAGCCTTCCAAAATATCTAATCTTTATCGCTGATCAGTATTCCTAATTCATATAATATACGTTGTAAAGTAGTTATCTGGAGTATGATGTATCTCAGTCACGCTTTGAACACTATGAGGATCTTGAAATACATAGGTTCATACGGCCCCTAGTCCCGGGTTAAGCGGAATTAGACACAAGTTACGAAACATAGCGCCATAGATCTTGTACGCTACACTCGTATTTTTCTATCAGCATGCGATATGTATCGCCAAATTTGAGAAACTTCGAGTGGACGCGCTTGATGATATAGCCCTGTTTTACAATTTCTGCAATAATGCTTTGTGACGTTGATTAAAATCGTCACATTTAACACAGGATCTAGCAAATGCAACTAGGCGAGATATGTGTACGCCATATGTAGGTTCATCTGGTATATTACTGTTCAGACAGAAATTGTAATCATCCCTTTTGTCTTAAATTCGACGAGAGCAAGTTGATACCTAATGTTAAGGTAAGGAAGAAATCTGAGAAAAGTTTTGGATATTTGAATACTTATGCTTATCAACGAATGACTAAATATGCTATAGGGTGCACTACTCGGCTGGGGTTTATAGTATACGGCACCATATTTCAAGAACACACTAGGGTTTATCGACAAGTGCATAAGGTGTATGGACGGTGGATAAAATTTCCAAAAATCGGGTCTAAAGCGCTTCTAATCGTCTCTCTGTTCGCGAAATCGGCGGTACTGTGAGCAGTTTTCCAATTTTATGAAGAAATACATGTATTGTTACGCCTCAGTGTGTCGGCACCTCTTCCCACTTTCATTATATGTGTTGTAATCGATACAATTCCGTTTGGAGAAATGGTCGTTTCAGTAAAATTTAGACCAAGTGGTTGTATATTGTTCACGAATCCCCGCTATAGGAATGGGATTCGTCACCTCGAACTGACTCCAGGTGGAGAGGTAAATACCGAGAGGTAAATGACGCATGCTCATGTCGTTTTTTTTTGTACGCCACAAAGGCATCGTCATAATGTAATTGTTCGTTTTATGACGTCAAGTCTTCTTTACATGTTGGCTTACTAGCGCCGCCTAGTGTGGCTGGCGATCCCCATTGGCTAAACAAGGAGGTCATCTAGATAGCGTTTAATATTTTTGCAGTCCCAAAGTTCTTCCAGTTAGCGATGAAATATGGAAACAAATATCAATATGGGATAAGTTTATTTAACATCCATATTCTATCCAACAATGCCATATCTTGAAAGCAAATAACTCTGATTTCTGAAAAAAATGATAGAAAATGAGGAAAGTGACTGTTCACCAATGAGTTTAGACGGGTTTGCTTCCCATCTTTACCGAACAGGGTAGCTCTTGTGCTGTCCGGCATGTAACAGCAAATTATCAGTATTTGCAGGGATACGTTAGAATACAGGAATACACCATGCTCTGCATTACAAAACGCTCAAGATAACCAGTGGAAAACGCTCAAGTTAAAATATCACAAAGATATGGAGGAAAAACGATTTAGTAATAACTGATGTGCTTTCTTTTCGCTTATTCTACAGACTCAATTGTGAACATATACTGGTTTGCGTGTAGCTCATGCAAGATCGTCGACTAGGATCGCGTGCTAGGCAGTAGTTATCTGAGCTGAGTGGTACGACAGGCTAATGGCCATGAGACATTTGAGATTGATACCAGTAATTGCGGTCTAATTGTTTCATGGACAAAAAGTCCAACAGAATGATACAAGATCATATACTGAGAAGAAATGAATGAATTCTTTTCACGTGGGAGTCATTTCCGACAATAGCCGAGGTAACATAAATCTCAATATTTTGATATCGAACTGAACAGAAGATCGAGTCATCGAACAGCGGAATGGATCAAACACATTCGGTGTTGCATTGTGTCAACTCTACATTATAAGAAAGTGACATGCGTGTTTTACCGAGGTCTTGGCCCCATGAGATGCGATTGGAGAGCCAAAGATGAAATATTAATCATGTAAGTAATTCTTAGGTTATCATAGAAAACACGTGTTGTTTGCTGAGAATAATAGTTGGGTACTGGATCTTCGTTTTCTTTTAATAACAGCATCCCAAAGTAGTGCGTATGTGCAAAATCGTCTATTTCTACCTGAAAATAGTATCTTTTTGTCTCTGCAAACATATGGAAGCAGTCAAGAACCAAAATAAACTTTATACAGAAACATTCGTCGTGTCAACAGGTAGTTGTTGTCTAAAGACGAGTTTGGTTTTCCACTGGCTTCATATGTGTACAGAGAGAAAACAGTGCTGTTTCCTTCTCGAAATTTACAATTTTACAGAAAGTTAACACTATATTATGAGACCCAGCAATTTAATGTCCAATTGCACTGGGTGACATCGGTTTGGATAATTGTGTTGATGGCAAAGCCCGTCGGTTGAATAAACCTTACCCACGAGCAACAACAATACGAAACGGTGAGCTGTACCAGTACTAAAAATTAAGCTTAGTTAAACAGCGGACTTTTCCTGTCTGCAGGCATGGATACAGTGATGGCCAGGAAGAAAATTACAGATGTCTTCTCACTTATCCTTCTTGACTCACTAATTATGGGAAAAGCTCGATTATCTATATATCGATAACTTAAATGTGTTAACCGTAGCCGAAATGAGGTGGATTGCTTTGATAATTATTTTAACATTTATAGGATAATTATATTGCGTATCAAACTATGAATAAAGATAGAAATATACACTAATATTACAGTGATATCTAATTTAAGCCAGTCAGCCATATCTTATCCATTTGTGACACAATCCCTTGAAATGCAAGGAAATTTCAGACAAAGAATGATGAAAGATTCAGGTAAATGACTCTTGGTTTCGGATGGTTCTGAATTATATGCTTATTTTAATAGACTGGGTAACACCTAGTTTCTTTTGGATGGGACCGCAACAGCATTTGTCTTAAGATGGGAAATACTCTATCCGTGACTACATCGAAATGACGACTGCGTTGTACAAAAACACGAACGCCCACATACCAATAATCGGACGCATAAATGCATCTTCATTTCGTCTATTCTAGGGGATTCACAAGCCTCCATTTGTTGGCTTGCTTCCAGGTCATGGGAGATCGTTGGCAAACTGAGTTAATCAAGCTGATCTTATGTAAGGTCTAGTGGATTGATACCACAGACTGAGATTCAAGTGGAAACCACTAAGAAAGGTATAATGGTTCAAGCGGAAGAAGTCTCGAAAAATGACTAACGAGAATAAAACATACAGAAAATAATAGATTTGTGAAGAATTGAATGCCTATTTTCGATGTCAACACAATTTAGTGTTATTCTTAAAATAAACGTTTTCATTTCAAAGTTATTAATCATTTGAAATGCCATCATGCCATGTATTTTGCGATACATACTGAAATATTAGAGTTCAAATAAGCAGCATGGCTTGATTTTTACAGCAAAATTTGTCTATCTATGCATGTAACGGCTCACATGGCTCAGTGAAACGGAACATCGCCGAGCTCGGGCGCTGGTTGGTTAAACTGAGATAGGAAATTTGCCCTCACTGAAGAGAAGACCATGCATGGGAGGTGATGATGTGTACGAGATTCTGCAAGCCTAGAATATAATTACATATGTCGTTCTGAAAGTATATCTGAATGGGAGAAAATCTTTATTGGTAAATATTTATTTGACAGCAGCTTGACTCGATGCGTCGTTAGAGATTCCCCCGTTATTCAGACAAATGATGACATTGAAGACCACAGGACGGACTGATAATTCGATTGAAATTGTAGTTTAAGGGCCGCTTCCCATACGGATTTCGCGGCCCAGGAACTCAATGTTTTATTTACATTTCACGGTACATTTCTTAGTTCATTTAAGATCTTTTGCAGCGCTAAATATTAAAATAAATAATAAATAACAAAGAGAGAGCAGAGGGAGATATAAATAGAAGTAAGGAAGAATCGGTTAATTCACTCGAAACCACAGGAATTTAAAATGAACGCTCGATTTAAGTTTTTGAGCATTCCATGTCAGCGTCATCATGGACAAAGCAGTACCGTTGATAATAAAACGTGTGTGACCGTAGGCCCAAAACTTCATTGCGTCCTGAATTGGGCGTTAATTATTTTATTTGGTTAATTTACTGGACACAGGAAATCAGCAACAAATAAATACAAGGTAAGCATATTATTAAGGCACGCCTGCTAACAATGTTGTTTGAATTTTTTCTTTCAAAGAAATTAACCCCTCCGACCCCTTCACTTCGCTGTTTTCTTAAGTCGACGGTTGTTCACAGACCGACTATGGTGTGACGTGTGAATGATCAACACCTCCAATTTCAATTGTCAAGCAGTCTTATAATCTCCTTCTTTGAACTTGTTTTGATATCTTTTGCAGAGAATTCTTCTACGGGAAGTTCATGTCGAGTTAATTTTGGAACAATCGGGCCTATAACTGAGAAGAAAATAAATACAATAATATAGATTCATGGAAATAAAATAAAAACGTTAAAACTCTTCAATTCCAGTTAATAGCATTGCGTCCGGTTTACAATTATTAGAGGTCAATAGCCGCGTGAAATAAACATCAATAAGACTGAGTTGAATTTGCAATCAACGCCTCTAAGTATTACCCGACATGAACTGATTGCTTCACACTGTGAAACTAACAACGCGCTCCGCCAATGGCCGACATATGCAAACAACTCTTTAACGGGAAGGTAAAGAATTCATTTTATTTTCTGCGATCCAGTATCAACAGGTCATTTATAAAGGGAGGTGCACCTGTCGGTGTCATTAACACAAATGACATGTCGATTAATTTATTTCCAAAATCGACCGTAGTTCATGTTTTATTTCGCGTTATGACGTTAAACACTCTATAGTTGACGGTTATGTTCTATGTATTCTGCAAAAGAGGCAAAGAATTCCCTAAACATGTCATTTATTCCGCGTCGGATATACAATCAATTATCCAGGTAAGAGAATATAATTCAAATATATATTCATTAGAGATAAACGAAACGTTTTATTTCAATTGGATTAGGAAAACCTCAGGACATGGACATACCGATTAAACGTTCAATAGTATGGAAGAAAGACGTATCCGAAAGAAAAAAATCTTTGTCGGGATTCCATTTTGGGCCGCGATATGCGTATACGACAAGCGGTCCCAAAATGTGGTGCCCGCACAACACTCCGATCGTCTGAGAAGCGACGAAACGGACAAAGATACGGACATATAGAAATCGGGACCCCTTTCCAGATTACCAATAAATTTCATGTCCATTTTGAAAACCCGGACGTTTCGATCGAAATAGAACAGAGAGGAAACCGAAAGGCGTCACCACGGGCTGGTGTATCGTTTGTTCCTACAAGTACTTATAGCTATCAATATAGTAGACTCTCTATATAATACAAATTCAGATAACAATAAATAATGCGATCGGGGATTGACAAGGAGATAGCATTTAGCCATTTAGGACGAACCGAATAATCAGTGTTTGACGCGATGATATCGGCTCAAACCGGGGCAAAAACCTGTGCATTACTTTCTTCTGTCTTCTAATTATGCAGCTGAACTTCAACATCTAGTTACACGTAAAAGTAATTTACTGCCTCTCCAAACGTCAGAGAATTCGGCATTGAATTAACGGATTCTTTTCTCAGTGCCCACGGAGATTGCGTTATCAGGTTGGATAATGCGAACATCACGTGATTGTATTATTGCGCCTTCGTTTTCCAGCGAACGATCGAACGATGGCAAACAAAGAAGGAAAAAAACCGCAATGGTTTTCTGTAAAACGACCGACTTCGTTCAGTGGCGAACGAACCAATGCGTTGAATGGTTTTTTCAATGGTTTTCCACGAAAATCAAAACGATGGGTGTAGAACGACTTGGGGTTTTTTCCAGAGATTTAAACGAACGAAGCAAAAACGCTAATTGGGAACGCTACCTAAGCCAGAATGTTGATTAAATGCTGGTTAGGATTGATTCCAAGCACTTAAGTAGATATGTGCCACTCATCAACTTCTGGAAACAAATTGATCTTTATTGGTCTAATTGTCCAGCTCTTCAGGGATGCTACAAGTGCTAACAATATTAGCCCAGCTGATTACAGTGCTCATGACCACAAGTTACATGCAGTTCCCATGTTCACAGTTATTGTCAAGTTGGGTTTTTTCGGAGAGAAACACAGTCGTCTTATCGTTCTTCCTGAGCAGTAAAAAAAGCAACAACAAAAACATAGAAGCATGCTCGGACTCGACCATCAGTGCGTTGTTTGTGATGTTCATATCAGTGATTTAAATCCTTTCTTTCTTCTCCCCACTGAACTGATATATTTTTAAGTCGCCGTGTTCGGATATCAAGAACGTAATCTTTAGTTGATGTCATTAAGTAATGCTGTCTTAAGCATGGTCCCGGTTGATTGCGAACTTTTGAAACTAGCCTATGTTAATGTATATTATGATGCTTTTCTTTGAATTTAGTGCCAATTCTGTTATATGAATATATGAATTAGGTCTTTGGATTATGGACGCCTGAATATTGAAGGACGGACTAGACGCTTGTATTTTGTGGTTTGAATGAATGGTTTCATTACAAGAGAAACTGGTGTTTTAGTTGAACACCATGTGCAATGCCTGAAACCCGATGACATTTTAACCCACTTATATCCCTTACTGCAATGTAGCCCCCCCCCCCCCCCCTAACATCATGACAATTGAATGGCAGGTGGCGATCGCGATACAATTCAATTAGCCTGGCATCCCCCTCATGTAACATGACCTCAACTTATCTGCCAGCGCGAGGTGCCTGGACTTGCACAGTCAGAAGAGCAAATATGAGTTTGGTGTATCGGGTTACATATAGGACTCAACTCCTTGTGACACATGTACTGTGTGTTGACAATTTAATTAGTTTCGTGTTACATCAGCGATGCAAGATTTCTGGATGAGTGATCATCTATCATGCAGATGAATGAATGCACAATTCATCACGTGATTGGATGAGATATAATACGTCCCCAGGGTTCAGGTCCATAGAGCGTTCCACAACGGCCTCATGTCGAAATTAGCCACATGTAATGGAGCGTAACGCCAAAGACCATTTATTCTAAGATCTTATTTTTATTATTAGTGCATGATAGCAATCACCAAAATGAACAACTTAGAGTGAAGACGTTTGGTTCAAGCAGCACTGCCTTGTGACGTTTATTGAAATCGTCCCATATTTTCGACGGGATATAGTACATGCTACTATGAATATTCCTTGCGTAAAATCTTCTGGAATATTAGCACCAAGAAGAAAGGGATAGCTAAGACTGATGCAGTGAGAGTAAAACCTTGTCGTTCTTATACGAATACATACATCTAAATATGATGCTCAATTCCTACAATTTTGTTAGTTTCTTTCAAATCCATTGAATATGGGTAAAGATAACAACACGGCAAATATCTATAAAGCATTTGGTGAATGAAGCGATACGAAGATTGAACAATTCTGATGAATCGTCGAGGCCCATTCATTGCTGTATCACGTCGCTAATGTATAAATATGTGTGAAGTAATTTATACAGTTATGGATTTGCTGGATAGAACGGTTGATATTGTGAGGTCATTCCGATCAATAGATTATTGAAAACGATAAGAACAGTATCGATCGAAGTTGCGTTGAAGTTTTGTAAAGATGACAAATCTGGTCGGCTGATTAAACGGCAGGTGGTGATTTTAAGCACATACAATTGGAGCAATCGGAACGTTTGGAGCGAGCCTATCTTCACTCGTCTGATTACCGAGATATATGCATGCTGGAATTGATTTCAGTCGAGCCAGCTGACTTACTGTATGTTTTCCGTTTAAAGGACAACGGATTGTAACGGTTTTCTTATGCACTAACTAGATCATTTACATTGATAATTGGGAACTCTCACAATGGACATAAATTGGCGAGATGTGTACCGCATGCTTTGATAAATAAACGTTCTTCATGTGTGCGCGCGCAACGAGCTACAAGCGTTAAAATATCGAGAATGAAAATATGAAATATTGTACAGTGATATCCGATTCAAGTCAGCCATACCATATTCATCAGCGACGGATTTAAAGCAAGAAACTCCGAGCTCCAAAAATGAGTGGTGAAGGAATGAATTGAGTGTTCTTTGGTTTTGGATGTTCCTGGTTTTAATCTCCATTCTCGATCGCTCCCGATGGGCAAGTACCAGCACAGTAACAGCAAAGGTCCGGATACATCAGATAGAAATACTGAATGTGCGACTACAATTACTCGTTCTTGAAGCCTGTGTGATTGAAAAAGTTCGGATTACACAAGACAGAGCTCGTTTTGAGGGCCTGTGGTTATCGGTATATACAGTGTGCCCACGGGAGACTAATCCGGCATGGGACCACCAGTCTTTGCGCCACTTCTAATGTTCTAGCATAAAAATTCCCGACAATATAGAAGTCTCTTGATGCATAAATACTCCTGGCATGCCAATATTCACATTGGGGGGGATCAGCTGTAACCTTTGAGGGAAATTAACCATGGAAGTTTCAACTTAACACCATTAACAGCTGACCGGTGTCACCGAATGTCATTAAACTTATGAACAGGCAGTCATCTCACCCCTATCCCTCCACTGATCTTGTCTTCTGCCACCATGCTATTCCAATATGGCCCAAATCAACACGATGAATTGACTCACTTCAGCTGTTAACTGTTAACCACTTAAATTTTGGTGGCAACTTGCAGAAAATCAAGGCCTATGAGACCAATACTGTTGGAGGCACACTTTGTCTGCGATCCATGTTCGCTGATACCAATAAGATCTCTAATCTTAATATGGGTGAAAATTACAAACGTATAATCCAGGAGATACTTAAAATGAAATAAAGTGAAAGCCAACAAAATTTAATTAATGACGACGTCACCGTGCTGCCATCAAAACCCCAAAGTATATATTTTTTTTAAGTTTGAGACCGCTAGCTCAAGGAACAGGGAAATTTTTGTTAGTGCGAAACGACCCTTTCTCAGGCCTGGACAGATCTCAAATAGCCCAGATCAGGTAAGGTTAATTTCTCTAAACTATTGGCTAGGGTCTGCCTGTTCATATCATTGGAGGTTTTCCGATGAACAGCTACAATAAAAGAGTGGTTAATATATAAATACACCATTACGTACGAGAATCTTCGTGATCATATGTTTGTTTTTGGTTATAATGCAATCAGAAAATTACCCTGTAAGATGACATGACGCTATGTTTCGTAACCTGTGTTTAATTCCGTTTACCCGGGGCTAGGGGCCGTTTGAATACCATATGTGTTTTATATCACAACGGTGTTCAAATGAACGGCCACAATTAAAGCGTGATTGAGATACATACCCTGGAAACGACTTGTCATTCATTTGGATGAAGAATAATCGCCAGTGATTAGGGTTTTATGTATAGAACATCACCACGGCTTGTTAACATCATTGAAAATTGCTGACCGCTTCTCTCTTGTAGGAATCCATCTTGTGTTTTTATTGTTTTTATTTCAAACAAATTCTTTTATGGACGACGGCTGAATATTGAATGTCGTACCTGACGCTCGCTATTCTAGTCAGATTACGCAGCAGTCCTAACTGCCGAGAGGAAATTTACGAAGGGGTCTGATTTACTCTCGGAATAACACGCCTTTCCTATTAATCTCCAAAGGTGACGCACTGGATTCGCTATTACACATTACTCAAAACCAAACTACTAACGTGGACGCACTAACCGACGATCGGCAAATTATACACTTCGGATGCCAAAGTTTTGTCGAATGTACTGACAGTCATGTATATTATGACTCATGAAAATAGAAAATCACGTATCAGTTTAACATTGAACGTGTCGCATGTTTAAATTATATAGTTTCAGTGACGTTATTGCTTGTTTTCGAATCTCAGAGTAACGGCTTGACTAGTCAGATGATATATTCAGATGTCAAGTGACCTCCAGATAGTCCAATATGGAGTCTATGTCCTTCTTGGGATGTCTGCCACCGGAGATCCCCGAGAAGTTGTGAATATGTTTCCATTCACAGTGCATGTTGATTAATTGACTTGAATGTATAAAATGTTTCTCTTCATTTTTTTTTTGTCTCTCTGTATACGATGCTTATTTGGCTCCCACTTTCTCTGAGCATTTTTATACTTTGGTAACTCGGACAACTCTTTTGAAGACATACGCTGATCTTCTCTTGTCAGTATATTCATCCGCAAATGGGAGTGTTAATGGGAGTGTTAATGGGAGTGTTATCTTGCATTTGTCTGCAAGGTTATTTAAATTCCAGATAATTGTCCTCTTTGAATCGTGAAGGAACTATTGTCTAGGATTAGACTGTTTCTACATGATTTCATCACAGCATATTGATTCAAAATCATTTGCCTGGCACAAACCATTTCTCAAACCTTGCTTTCCTTTTACCATGTTTACACGGAGGGCTTATAAGAATTTGTTTGTGGGCATGCAGTCAGATTACGAGCTGCGTAATGCTTATGGGAATTTCATTTGTATTGCTTTCAGTTCCATATTACGCCCGAAATGACGAGGACAATTGCACGTAAATGAGGAATTCGATTTATAGTTAAATTCTTCAATTACAATTCCATCAGGTTACCCTATTAGCAGAAAATTGGTAAAGGGACATTGGCCTGTTTGCTCATTCCATGCGTGCTGAAATTCTCATGTGCTCATTTTCAATATAAATTGAACAGTGTCGATAAAAGCTGAATGCCGAACTCTCGGCGATTATGCAATTCCAGTAAAAATCCAGTTAAATTGGAGCTCAACTGTCGGAAGCATCTTAGTCGATTAGTTGATCTACACAATATCCTGAAAACCCAACATGACGCTAATGAGTGAAATGAAAGTTCAAATTATCGTGTAATCATTCTGTAATGCTGCTTCGGCACCAACTTTGGTCATTTGGAGTAATTGGCCATACAATAATACTAATAAAATTGGCTAATGAGTTTATAGCCCCCCACCCCCCTTACCAAACTTTCTCCGGAACGACAAAAAATTGAGAGCTGACACTTTGTGATTTTATAGATTACCATATTGGAGCTATTTCGGCGCCCCCAGGCCTGGACAGGTCCCGAAAAGCCTAGGCCAGATAGGATTAAAGGAGTACTAACCCTAATTTTCAAAGTTTCTATAATTATCAGCATTCGTATTCCTAATGTCAGGATAAAAAACAATATGCTGCTATTATGTTAAATAAAAAATGTATATATTGAAGATTTGTTGCACGCCACTTTATTTGAGCGGAAGTAGTGTACCGATTCTCATAAAAACGTCACAACGTCATGGAAAAGAAATGATACGATAAGGCGGCATTTGACCTGAAATCGAAAAAATAAAATGTCCTAAAAATAATTGTTTTTTTGTAATATAACGACAAGAGAAAATATATTTACACAATATTTGAAAGTTCTAGCTCGATTGAGTTATGATTATAGTTATGACATAAAATTGAAATCCGCCGCATGTGCTATTTCGTGAAAAAATATCTAAGTCGAGACATTGAAACACACATTTATATACGAAGGACCCCTTGGACCAAAAAGATTTTCCAGCAGTGGAGAAATAATGCCACCACACGCCACCAGGCTAAATGACGTACT
Organism: Hanleya hanleyi; assembly: GCA_036873755.1. Lineage (NCBI taxonomy): Eukaryota > Metazoa > Mollusca > Polyplacophora > Lepidopleurida > Hanleyidae > Hanleya > Hanleya hanleyi. The sequence continues at coordinate 52,784 of JAVTVY010039419.1, read as the reverse complement.
GACCCAAGGAGTCCTTCGTATCTAAATGTCTGTTTAAATGACTCGATTTAACCCGGGGTTTTTTTCACGAAATAGCACATGCTGTGGATTTTAACTTCATGTCATAACTATAATCACAACGCAATGACGCTAGAGCTTTCACATATTGTGTACACATTTTCTCTTGCCGTTACATTAAAAATGGCCGTATAGGCCAAAATGCCACCTTATCTTATCCTTCAAGGTTGATCTTACCGGTAATTCGTGAGAGAGAGATCCAATCAATTCATCCCCATCCTATAGTGTTTGAATAACTCAGGCTGCCCAGAATCATATTTGGAAACTGCTAACGAGAGTATCCAGTTACCCGCCATTTTCGTCGTGACCTCATTGTTTGTTCGCGTGATAGCATGATCTGCAAAGAGGATTCCCGAAACTGTATCGACTTTGGACTACAGTGCAAGATGAGGCTATTTTCAACGGTTTATCGTGAAGACCGCGCTATTTTCTCGTCTTCTAAGTGTAGAACTTTTCTAAGAGAAACATTTTTTGTGAAAACATTATATTATTTAAGAAATAATTCCTTGTTTACTGTGGTAAAACACCTAGAATAGATCGGGCTGCGATAGGATGAGTCTAAGTTTGGTCACGAAGGCTGTATACCATACTGAAAACGGCACAATGTGAAGATGTTTCCTGAAAAGAAAGGTATTCTCGTGGATTTAAAACTGGATTAACACCCCTATACCTGACAAAAAAATGCTTTGGCCAGCCAATTAATCAGAGCAAGCAACACCTGCAAGTCGCGTGCCTGAAATCGACACAGGTTGGAGAGTCCACTGTGACAGCAAAAGGGACGTGCTAAAACGCCATTAACGATTCAAATGATGCAAGCGTGACCCCTGGTTTTAGAATACATGTGAAATTCTCCCATCATTCAATGATTGGATTGTGTACCTATCATATATTCAAAAAGGTTTTATGACATCAACAACTTTGAATAAATCTCCGCGGGGAAAAAATGTTCTCCAACTTTAATTGGCTCCATAATGTACGGCAAAAGGCTGTACAACAAGATATACAGGCAGACGATAAATGTTGATATCCATTTCAATCCTATACCCTTCTGGGCGAGTTCAACTGGTTGGTTGTGAGGTAGGGTCTATTGGAATTAGATCCCACCTGGGCTTCCTTCTTTATATTTAATAATGTTATTTGGTAAAACACATGGGGTGTGGTAGAATACAACTTTAGCTGGGAAGCTTGTTTGAAGAAAGGCGAATTTCTTTTCAACATGCATGCTAGAAAAATGTGCCAAGACCATGTGTATTATTTCGTCACTTGAACCAAAGAAAGCTCGACGGAATTTGTAACACTGAAAGTTCATCCCTTTTTCGTATTACATCTGAGAACATTCTCAAAATCATAGCAAAGTTCAAAAGAGAGCAAGGTGATTATCGCAAAGTGTATCGCTTTTGGACCACTAGCTGTATATTAACGACCCTAATAGAATTACCAAGGTTCTTCAGTAAGTAAATGACTGGTACCGTAGATGTGACTTACGTCATTTCAGTCCATCAGCACATCAAACAAATGAACGAGAAGTTTCGTTTTACAAAACAAATACAGCAGCCCGAAGATCAGAACTCACATCAAGAAATTGAATGTAGTAATCAATTCTTTCTCGGCTTCAGACCGTTTTTATGGTGATCGATTGGTCTGAATTCATACGCCTCAGTTACAGCGGCAATACTTTTTATGGGCGTCGAGGGAGAAATTTTCGTTCTTCTGATCGACTGTCAGTTTTATAGGTCGGATAGACCTATTCTAAATATCGGATGAAATTGACTAAATCGTTTGAATCTGTACATGCTATAAATGAGTAATTCGGAATAGCTCAATAGACAGATGTGCACGCGTAGAAAGTGTATTGATAGTATATATTCCCTGTTTATGAATCTGTCTGAATCCTGTCAAATCAGATCACAACAAAGATTTACGAGGACCTTGTCGTAAGCTGGGAGGTAACATCCTCTTTCGGGGAGTTATTTTGCATTAGATGTCAATGACCGATTAAGATGTCGATAGCTCAGATGTCTAAATATTGTAATGATCACCTACGCCGACATCAAATATATATTCTCTTTAGTTGGCTCAGTATTGGCTCATTTCTTGCACCCCGATTTAAATTGTAGAATTCTGTGAGATGTGACTATGAAATTACGAACTGACAGCTCACGAGGAATACAACCACTGGTATTAGACATTAAACAGGTCCGGATAAAATATTAGGCGATATTTAACCGGAAGTGCGGATGTCTTCATTACGAAATAGATACGGTATAAATTTTTGTTCATCTTGTTTGCAGGTTGCGCAGGGAGAATCGAAGATATTTGGACCCCGCCGCCTCCCACTTCTACTTCTGCGACAAATGCCACAATTTTCAGATAATGCGAGTAACTGCTGCGAGAGATGGTCCCATACTTCCAAGTGGTGACTTTTCTGTGGCAAATCCCTGCTTACATATATGGACAATGAATTCTGGATGGGTAATAGGAGGGCGGGTGTGAGAGGATATTACCTCCGAAATCGCCGACTTCGAAAGTATAATAAGACACAAATTATGACAGGCAAAAGGTAAAATATATATACGATTCGAATAAAAATACCACGGAATTATCTTTAGGGAATTACTGGAGATTATCTGTCGAATGTATTCGATTTAATATTATGGAAATAATTACCTGCAGAAATAAATTCATTCACGTAACGGTAGATCATTCTATCGGCAGGGCAAACAAATTAGCACCAAATTCCCCGACCGGTCGATTTTAGTATATACTCCCTGATTACACCACCAAACGCTTATGCGAATAGATTTGTTGCTTGACTCGTGGGAATAAATTAAATAAACATGATAATATCAACCGTTCATTGACACAAAAATTGCATTATATTGTCGGGTCAACATATTTTCCGAGTCAAATCGAATAATATCCCTCTACTTTGATTGCATCAGTAAATTATATAGTTAAAATAAGAATTCTGAAAAAATAGGGCCAGAGAGCTGAAAACAGATGAGACGTGCTATGGATCCATAGTCGATGACGAGTGTTAATAGAATCTACATCGAATTACATTAAAATTCGTTAAAATTCCCCGCTATTTATTTATATTTGCTGTAATCTTCGTAGAGCGCAATATGACCATTAAGTTTCATTAGTTTCTTTGCTGTCAGGAATACAATTTCGGCATATCTCTCTGAAGACCACTAAAGGTAACCGATGACTGTCTAAATGTAGCTCCGGTGGGACCTTTTTTCTATTTTGTTAGACCGAGGCCCCGCACTAACAAAAAATCATAAATGAACCAAAATAAAACAATGTAGCCTATCTGCCTATCAGATTCATGGCCCACATTGGACTCAATTGAACCCGACTAGATCGTCACTGGACCATAGATATACCTAAGCAGGGAGCTCTCACCTAACTGATTTGGAAGTGGATCACCACTGATTCATCTTGAATGTACTAGTATAGGTCAAATAATATTCCAAATAAGAGTAACATTGTATGGTTATGCCTGGATCATCGATCCAATGCTGGATCATAGATACAATATGACCCAGCAATCATATAGCAGAACACAGAACAAATTGACCCCGATGGTCTTAGTGGTCATGTGTGTACCATACGGTATATTTGTTTTATCATTGGATCAAAATATTATTGTAGTTGACAATAAAAAAAGAGTGTGATATTATGGATACATGGCAATTTATCTTGTAGGTGCATACGGCCAAGCTAATCGTCTTCAAAATATAATCTGAATAAGAATATAAATTTGGGATTATCAGTTGCAAAATATGTACCAGCACATAGGGCCACACCCTTCTGAGCTGCTGCTTTTAGGGAGATTAGGATTTCCAATTTATTTACATAGAAATCCCAATTCATCACATGATCTCACTCAATCGTTGCACGGATCAATCGTGATTGTTTGACCAGCAAAGTTTACTCGTTTTATAGTCGCTTCACCCAATGTATAATTTTGTTAACAACATGATTCATGAAACTGTGCATGTATAATTTGAAAATTATATTTTGAGCTTTTTAATTGCTGTGATTACAGTTCTGTTTGAACTTCGCAGATTATATATTTGGAGTGCTCACTCCATTTATAGGATAACATTTTCTAGATGTACTTCACCGGAGACAACAATTATCTTCGGTTATAGATAATCGACAATTGCTAATTTCCCAGCATTCGGCAAGAAGATTAAAGTTAATCAGCTTATATTAGTGCATCTCTCAGGATTATACTCTATAAAATTATATTACAGGTATTTCATTCTTAAATATGATGAATGCAACTAAGCGTGCGTCGGAAAATACTGATTCGGCATGGTGGTTGGGTGACTAAGTTTGCTGGTCAATTCTCTTTGGACAGATCTCCATTTTATCGTATGGTTGCGATATTGAGATTCGAACCACTGAAATAAATTTCTGACTATTTTGATTAAAAAAAATGAAAAATAACTGGATGTGAGATAATAGGAAGTGTATATTACATCATGTAGATTGTGGACTGTTAGGTGAGATCATTAAACACTATTATGAATTTGGACGTCAACAGTCATTTAGTCATTCTTGTCGAAGACGCAGGACTATGAAGGTCTCAAAGCTCCGAAATTGAAGTTTTGGGGTCTGAGATTGTAATCAGGACTTAAATGAGCAATGATTGGCCATTACAACTGGTCGAGAAATGGTTTGCGATATATTTGTTTGTAATAATATTTATTTCTCAAAAATATGAAAACAACCTTTCCAAATTTTGATATATAGCTTTTCCATATATTTGTTTGTAAGATTCAAAACAACCTTTCCAAATTTTAAGAGGGAAAAATTCTGTGCCAGTTTGATTTCCGCCATCCAACATTCGCCGCGAGTGTTTCGCGCGGAATAACCTTACTTCCGCCCATCGTATCCCGAGATGATGGTGAGGAATATATGCGGAATGTTTTATATGTTTGAGCAGAAAACCCATGCCAATTGGCGTGGTGGGTCAGTTATGGCGGCGAATATTAGGGAATATAGCTACCTCAGGATGTGATCGCCCGATTAATTACTTGGGTCGTTTTTAATGGTTTGTCACCTGGATGCTTTTGTCAGGATGGGTGACAAGAGGACTAGCAACACAGATTACCGCTAGGATCAACGACTTCATTGTTATCAGTAGAAACTGCAAAGACCAGGGCATCAAAAGGCTACAGATATATACGATCGCAACTTTCATGTGAGCAATTCTACTATAGGCAGTCGGACTTCCTGAACTGTAGTACAACACCTTCTCCCAGCTCTTCATGGTGATAACTGATGAAGACCCAGGCTCTATCGTTTCATTATTCGTTATAATCTTGGGGCGGGGTCGGAGTTTCTTTCCGATTTTTTTTCTTTGGGGTTCTGCCAGCACATCGTCCATGGCAAATGCCCAGTCCAACTCGTCTGATCGCTCTTCCTCTGTAAGCACCTGATCCACATCCGCAACGGCATCTTCCAACGCGGCCGCGTCGGACGTACACATCGTGACACAAATGGATGAGGTTGCCTTCCAGTTTACCAGACAACACCCGTTTGAATTTGGTCCAACCCTCCCAGGACAGACGAATGTGAGCCGGTCGCGGTTATGTAGGGTCCGCCCGTATGATATGCTCATTATGATCAGTAGGTGAATGACACAAGATGTGACGCTTCCTCGTATTTATATTTTAGACGTTTTAGTCACGTACAACGTGACGTTCGTCAACATCTCCACCTGCAATTTGGTGTTGGGGCATTGTTGTCGCGCCCATTCCAAAGCATCCAAAATGTCCAGGTGGGCCAGTGCCGTATGCAGGGACGCATGATCCGTAATGACGAAGGGCTGGTCGTACACGAGGGTATTGTGATTGGGGTAAAGTACCAGAGCTGGTCCGTTTCTTTATGCCGTAATAAATGGCCGAAGGTAAGATTTAACTTGAAGGCCTTTGCTTGTCATCGAAAATGGTATAGGCGTACTGGAATAGGCTAGTGTTATCATCTAACGGGAAATTATGGAGGTTCAATGGAATTGACCTCCTCAGTGGGGACTGGATTCCTGGCGAGCGGTGAGCGGGACTTTTCACGTTGCTTATTTTATGTATTACGATAAATGAGTACAGACCTAAAAAATATCGGCTCTATTTATTAGCCTTGAGTATGGTGCATCACTCGACTCCAAAACATCCTCCACAGGTCTGTCCATGTACCACGCATGCGCAGTCAGAACTTTTCAGCGAAAGTTAACCCATGGCCACTACACCCCTCTCATCTCATGGTGGGATGAAGAAAACAAGGTGCCACACCCCATACTGCAAATGTCCATGCGTGGGTCCCCCATGGGGCGTACACCATAGACGTATCTAGATCTGCCCTCTGGTAGGTATATTAAGGTATTTTTAAACTTGCCTAGTTTGGTCTGACTCGTGGTGCAGTGGATAACGTGCCCGCTTCTGGAGCGTGTAGTACGGGTTCAACCCCAGCTAGGGTCAGGGGGATTCCCCTTCTCTCGCTGTACGAATATGTAGAGGGATTATAACCCAGAATCTATACCCTGGACTCTTAACCTCGATTCTCCTCCGTATATTACCGAACATCCTCAGGGATGACCGTACATTGCCGTACATTGCTGAAGATTCCCGGACATATCCGGAGATTCAAGCGAAGCGACAACCGCTTATCATGGGACCGGAAGTGCACTCAATGAGCTTTGCCGCAACTATAGTGAACTTGACCGCTGTGACGTCACAAGGGTCAAAAGTCAATGGACATCGAAATCCACTTTATATACAACTACCCTCTTCTCAGTAACTTTGAATCGCCCTGCAAAAATGTGAAAATACAAGGATTTGGTTATCTGATGGTGAGAATGCGCAGATCGATAACTTCGGAGTATACCGACTGTTTTCTTTGTGTAAGCAAATCGTTTATTTATCGTTTCATTAAAAATCTGTTTCTAAACTTGTTTTCGATATATATATGAAGCATGGGGTGATTTATTTAATCCATATCTTGACACCCACAATGAACCCACATCTAAATCGACCGACCTCCCACTCACAAAACTATTGTTCCGTGGATCCCTGCGTATCGCCTATATCGAACTATTGCTAATCCTTATGTAGTTTGTCTGGATATTAAAATTAATCTAAACCGTCAGTTATCAGTGGTCTCTTGTCGCCGTCTAATGGAGAACGATGGAGCGCATATATATATAATTGCTCTGCACTTCATATCGAAGTAATCAATCTGTGGAGAATCAGATTAATTTCCAAAACATGTTATTACCAAGTCACAGTAATGGATTGTGAAGCCAATAACATCTATATCGAGCCATCTACAAGCGTTTACCAGATATTGAACAAGCCTGTTATTACTATATGCGTATCCGTTAAATGTCAGCATAGTCTCCAATTAAACTTCGTCAATCGATTAGACTTCATACATGTTTTGTACACTATCTTAACGGCTGTCTCGGCTCTTAACGGAATATCAGTTTCATCAGCTTGAACATTGGTTCTTGTCGTGTCTGACTCGTGTTTGGTCCCTCGAGAGAGATTCGAAACCTGGGACGTGTTGTAAGTGTGGGCCTTGTTTGTCCTGACAAGACATTTTATACGGCATTTATGCGACCATTTGACCATTAGATATGTACTCGAGCATACCGAGATTCAGTCAGTCTGAGACACCTGTCGGGGGTTCGCCAGTCGAGATGTCCTGTGAGACCTGTCAAGAAACTGACAATTGAATCGGTGTACGTGAAATGGAAAGTGTGCGCACTTTGATCTCGGCGTGGGTGATGTCAGCTGTCATAACAACGTCCATACCGCTGGGATATCGACAGGTGGGTCGGTATTAGAAAGCAGTATTTGAGTAAAACTGGATGTCTGTGATTGCTGATTTGTTACATTACCGAACCATTTTCCATTTAGGCCATAATAGGAAACTCAAAATACGAGCGTAGCGTGCAAGATCTATGGCGTTAGGTTTCTTAACTTGTCTCTGATTTCGCTTAAACCGGGGCTAGGGGCCATATGAATCCATGTATTTCAAGATCCTCATGGTTTTCATATGAATAGATACAATCAAAGCGTGACTGAGATACATCATTCTCTAGTCCATCATCCAGAATAACTCCCTGTCCCGGGTTCTTCTTTTTTTGATGGTTAGACTATGGGAACTTTTCCCAACCATAACTCAGTCGATACGTTCTGATCTTGCAATAAACTCGTCTCATCCATGACAAAACTGATCCGATACGTTTAGATGTTACACGTCTAGCGGACCAAATGACTCGGATGAATAACACTAAGGGAAGAAAACCCAATTTTCTGAATATACGATTCCAAACGTGATGAAACCACCATTCCATTTACTGGTAGAGTAAACACAGCTGCATGTATATGTACGACTATCAATCATCGAAAGGATTTGAGAAATCTCGCAGGAAATTGGTATTTTTTAACGATAAATCCCTGAGCTGAAAGTTTTAGCTGTTACAAGATTTTCATCAAGTAAATGTGATTCTTCCAAGGATTGGCGAGATTGAAAGCCTGAGATATGGGTGTATTTGTTTGAGACGAGATTTCATTATGAAGGGATATAAAGCGGTACAACATGGACCGCACGTATTCCATAGCTCTTTCCATTACTAATGTTTCCTGTTTTATCACCGTACTCTCAGCGACTGAAGCTGATGCCCATGTCGGGATGCATTACACTGGAGATACGGCTTTGTCTTTTTGTGTGATCGGTCACGTTGGCCCGCTCTTTAGCTATATAAGGTCACTGATATGGTCGAATTGCACATCGATTTCCGGTAAAAGCATAAACTGATATAAGAGAAAACTCCCAAAATTGAAGTCATTTTTTAAAACTGCCAAAATTACGATTGTCTCGTATATATACAGTATGAGAAAGCAATGATGTTTAATAATAATTGCTGAATTATATCGTATTCTAAGTGGCTTGATCGGACATCAATGCTGGCTGGTACTGAATATATATACGCGGCAATTGTAACCTCTTAGTAGATACAATCTGCCTCATAAAGAATGTAACTTGTATAAGGCCCAATTTGAATTTTCGAAAGTGACCACGCAGGCTGATCTTTTATTATCAATTTTTTTATATGCAATGCTGTTTGAGATAAACGAAAAGAAATTGTTGTGGAGTCATGCTGTTTTTTACAATGTATTTTCGGAGGAAATTTCTATGCCCAAGTCCAATAACGAAGAAAATTAAAAAAGTTCTTAAAACTGCTCTGATATATTTCTTATTTGTGTAAACAATGTTCCTTTGGGTTGAAAAATTATGCCAGTACCGCAGTATCCCCTGTTTAAACTATTTGGCTGACCTAGGGGATCCTAGGGCTGACACAGATTAACTGTGACATCATAGTTACTATATGATGTTATAATATCATTATTTGCAATTGATTGCAACGCTGAACATCGTCAGTTCATATCCTGGCTATCATAGGCTCAGAAACGGTGCAACCCAGACGTGTGGTATTATGACTCGAGAATAGCTGTCGGTGTGCCTCATGAGATTCCTTTTGTCAATATGGAAACTAAATATCTCTAGTCACGGTCAAAGTAAATACTCCACTGCCAACTTTCATTCCCGAAAGCCAATATGTCTGTTTCCGTATGAGAATGGATACTATGGAACGAATCAATTCACCAATCAATTTCCAGTAGTTTCTTCCTTCGATTGATTGTACAATTACTTCAGCTGCCACACTATACGTCAGTATGCGAAGACAATACTCTCGTCAACACCGAAGGTGACACACAGGAAATTAGGCCGAGACACATTATGATCATGAGTTCTTAACAGTGTGATTGCTGCCACGAGGGATTAATCGGGCCTAAATAATCATCGATATCGTTTCTAAAAATTAAATAGATAAGAGTTCCAGTTTGATCTATTCATGTACTGATATAAGCTTGGTATCAATTACAAAATCTTGTTTTTGTATGGCAGTGGTGGTTGGAGTACAACAGAATGTTAGGCTTAAATGTTTTGGAGCTCTTAACAAGTCCTATTTCCATACTTCTGTTTTAGAAAGCGAAATATCCTAACCAGCGTAAAGTAGTTTTCTGTCGGTGTGATATGTAAGCTTTGGAAATCGCCCAGGCCGATGTATTGCTCATTGGAATAGATAAGCCAATACGGTTGGTCTCTGAGTCTAGACTCAAATTATTATACTATTGCTCTACATGTTGTCATGGTCTGATAAGGCGTCTTCAGGGATCACCATTCAACTTTACAGATCATTTACTGATCAGTGGTAATGGGATGCGTTGTCAATGGCGCCTATTGGTGTCCTTTTTTGTTTGTTGAGTCATACCAAGAAGAATGGTGGCGCGTAACAACAGCCCACGGACATCTTTAATTGGCAATTTTCTCTATAGTTCAAGTTAAGCCCTGGACAATGCTGTCTGGCCTCGATGGCAACGAGCAGTACACCGAAACCTGGCCGGCCACATGAGCTCGGGTTCGTCAATCCGGGTCTTTAACATAGAATAAATATTTAATTGATGATATGTTGATAAAATTAACATAAATGTAAGCTTATTGGCCCTTTCTTAGAATAGTAGGAATATTTGATCCATATTATCATATTTTCTCCAGTTATCAATAGTTGAAAACCCCGATCCACGTCATAAATATTGGGAAGAGATCATGTCCAAGGACTAATATGGAAAGAACCCATTAATTGTCATCTTCGAGCAACACGACAAAGCTTCGTGAACACATATCGATCCTTCACTTGATTTACAGCAAGCCCCAACATAAAATTATCTAGATATTAATAAAGAAATAAGGACCGCGGAAGTGGTTTTAAATGTCTCAGACAACCGGTCTGGGATCTAAACTGGTGAACGAGTGCCAACTCGTGTTTATCTCGGAAATTTGAAACCAACTTCCGACGTCTTCACTTCGATTCGGACTTTCAAGTCCAATAAACAAGATACTATTTGGTAAAATATGACATTCGTGCATGCCTACCACGGTGATGAAAACATTTGCTGAAGGAGGCGTCACTTTCCACAGCTGGTCACTGCGAACATTGTTTGAGAGAACACAACTCTGTAGGTGTTCGCTGGTGTTAATCCGGAATTCAACACCACTATCGGTATAATGCTATAACAATGAGACGAAGTGGAGATATGTCCGAGTAGTAATTCGAACCCTTTGCTATCTAAATTTCAAATCTACTCGTCTCCCGCTCAGCTATGCCGCAAAACCTACATTTTCCAATGCGGGTAAAGTTTTGTATGGGAGGACGCATCAACACTCAATTTGGTTATATACCCTGTAACTCTGCTGGACGCAGGCGGTGAAGTGAATTCGAAGTTTTCGCAGCAAGATGACGATTTCGGCATATATTTAGGTTGAGTTATATTCTTTACGGGAGTGGGTGAATATGATTTAACGTCGTTTTCTACACTATTTCAGTCTTTTCGCGACGTTTGGTTCCTATTCCTTTTCACAACCGGAAACCATACGGGTAGGGTCATATTCCTTTTCACATCCGGGAACCCCACGGGTTGCCCAGTTAGTCGCCTCTTACGACAAGCTCTCTGGGGAGCTGAGGCTTATTCTTACCATGACCTGGAGTGCGCACAACGACACCTCATGTCAATCCTCAGGAACTCCACGGGGCTATATTCTTACACCATTCCCTAATCTATAATCATGCCAATAAGGGCGCTACGCTGAAAGTAAGTTCGTTTTAGTCATATTGTTATTACCGGCCTGAACCAGAATACGATTTTGGCATAGCTACGAGGAAAACGAGTGGGTGTGAATCTTAGCTAACTCTTTGCACACTCTCGTTGTGTCATATATCTGTTGTATGGGTCGTTTCATGCTGTTATCTCAATTACTGCGCCCAGAGTGGTCGTGAACTATGGCTTCTGATCAATACCAGCCGCCTGACAAGGACAGCAGAGCCGTGTCACTTGTTGAAAAGAGCAAGCAATCGCAACCGAGCATTGAAGAGAGTCCACCAATATCGGGCGCCACGAATAAAGAATGGTCTGTGAATTAGTGTGTTCTCTCTTTCCCGCAAACCGTCAAAGAATAAAGAGCCTTTCAGAAAGCGAATTTGTAGAGAGGGGAACTTCGGTCTATGTCTTGTGAAGTAAATAATCGATAATTGATTTTTCTATAGAATTAATGGGTTGATCATTATCTGGGAGAGATTTGCGGTGTTCTTCATTTACACATCCTAAACTTCTGACAGTGGCTACTCAACCCATGGCTTGGTCTGCGAATTCACTTTCTTAAATCTGCGTCGCTTTCGCCAGTAAAACTAAATTCCCGACATTTTTCAACACCACCTGTCTGGTGCGAAGAAACAAATTGTAAACAAATGATAATACGTATTTGTGTTCAGCATAATAAATTTGTCCCGTCAATATTTTTACTCAGCTTGTTCTCGTTAAACTCAGGTGATATCAGAATAATACCATCATACCGCTGTCCTATAGTCAAACTGATGATATTTAGTTCCACCAATCACATCACTTTTACAAGTCACGAGATGGCCAATGATATTAACAGTTGTGACGTCTTCAATTGAAAAGAGTTGGATTAGATGGATTTTGTTGCAGGCATTGTAACCTTCATTGTCACTTGAAAAAAGGACTGAATTTGAAACAACTGTTCTAATAGCAATTCAACATGTGACATTTAGGGAGAGTGTGACATCGATGATTTCTTGCTCGCGAATGGTTTTCCCCGCTATATTGTATATAGTCACAAGTCTCAAATAGTTTATATTATTGGATATTTTTGATTTCGCATTGGACAGCCACTGTCGGGAATCAACATGGCAGCTGCATGATTAGAATGATAGTTGCCATTGATCTTTCAGTGACATGCAAAGTAATTGAAGCAGAAATTGCTCAACTATATACTTGTATTCTTCGTTTCAGGGAACGGGAAGGGAATCGCAAGAACGTCCATGCCCTCGTTCCCAAGGCTCGTCCATACAAAACCTTACACTCCAATAACTTATGATTACATGTATGTGAACACAATACTGGTGGCTATTTTAGAAATAATTCCTTGTTTACTGTGGTAAAACACCCCGAATAGATCGGTATTTTTATTCTATCATACTGAAAACGGCACAATGCGGAGATTTTTCCTGAATTTATTCGTGTATTTAAAACTGGATTAACACCCCTACATCCACCAAAAAATGCTTTGGCTCGCCAGTAAATCGGAGCAAGCAACACCTGCAAGTCGCCTGCCTAAAATCGACAAGGTTTGGAGAGTCCACAGTATGACAGCTGTGCGGGCGTGCTAAAACGCCAATAACGATCAAAATAAAGCAAGCGTGACCCTTGGATTGTGTCCCTATCATACGCTCAAAAAGATTTAATGACATTAACAACTTTGAATATATCTCCGCGGAAAAAAACTGTTCTCCAACTTTGACTGGCTCCATAATGTACGGCAAAAGGATGTACTACAAGATATACAGGTTAACGATACATGTTGATATCTATTTCAATCCTATTACCCTTCTGGACGAGTTCAACTGGACACGCGAAGAAAATTATGACGTCATATAATCCACACCGATTGGTTGTGAGGTAGAATCTATTGGAATTAGGTCTATATAATTGTGATATGGCTAGCATTTATGTCTTTCCTTGTTTTATTGCCATTAGGGTCGTTCGTAGACCGTTTCATTGGTGTATGTGACCAAGAGTCGATGGGCAAATATTCTACATATAGTAAACTCATATTATTGAGGACACATAACGAAACAAATCAGGGAAAGGTTTCGCGATCACTGCTTCTTCAACTAGATTTACAACCGTATCATGACAGCAACAGCTCATACAACTCAAGGGAAATCCAGTGAAGAAATATATCAGTGATTTTGGGGATAGATTTACATATACAAGGTACCGTGAACACATTGTGCATTAACTTGGTGAATCGCTTATGATCACAAGCTGCATGGAGTCAAGAGTATATGTCGCCATACCGTGTATATGAAGATAGTAAAGTCAGGAATCGAAAGCGGGTGGCCAGATATCAGGAAATACAACATTGGTCTACCAGCAAATTTAATAGCGTTACCCCGATGTTACTGGAAGTGTTTGCGCAAAATATTTTTGGCCTCATTTGCATCTGTGTTTTCGAGGAAGTATCTCATGTACATCCACCAATCACGATTGGTCAATTTACCTGAGACACTAATGAAAAAAACACACAAAATTACATGCGGAATTATAAGTATTTCCGATAGATTTGCTAAGTTTAGTACAAAACTATCAAGTAAACACTGAGATCTGACCACCCGATCTTAACGCGGTTTCCTGCCTTCACTCTCTTCATATACACAATATGCCAGCATATACTCTCTACCCCAAGCCGCCTGTGATATGATATAAGGGTTGTTTATGCTAGAATATCCATTGCCACACACAAAGTGGTCATGAACTGTGGTTTCTGATCAATCATTGGTCAACCCATGGACGCAGAGCCGTGTCACTCGTTGAAAATTGCAAAGCAGGCACTACCGGCTTTGAGATTATTTTAGGAGGATTTCTGAATATCGGGCGCCATAACGACGATGAAATTTAATGGTCGGTAAATTGGTGATTTGTCCATTTACTGACAAACTATCAAAGAGAAAAGAACCATTCAGAAAGCGAGTTTGCGGACAAGGGATCTTAAGCCACTTTTCTGTAAAGCAAAAATAATTCCGAGAATTGATTATTCTTTAGAATGGATGAGTTTATCATCTCTGGAAAAGATATGTGACGTCCACCATTACGCGGCACAGACTCCTGACCGCTACGGCACAATTGAAGGCCTGGTCTGTCATTTGACCTTCTTAGAACTGCATCGTTCAAAAAGGCATGAAGTCAAATCAGCGGAATTGGCCAAGACCCCCTGTCTTAGCCCTCACAGTAGCAAGGTATATACCTTTAAGAGGTATATACCTGTCTTGTACCTTATATGTGCCTTAATTGTATCTTAACTTTAGAGTGTACCTTAACGATACCTTATAACCGAGATGACTTATTGTACCTTCAATAGGTATATACCTCAACAGTACCTCTTGAGGTTCGGTAGGTGTGCCTTGAGAAGGTATATACCTGATCAGTACCTGGCAAAGTCTGTACCAGTACCTCCATGGTGCCTTATCAACTTAGCTTAATTTTCATCAAATTGAACTGTACCTTGATGGTACCTCTCAGACTTGGAATTTTGTTCAAGCCAAAGCCCTGTACCTTCTTGGTACCTTATGAACTTGGTTAATTCTACAACTTGGGGTGTACCTTGTTGGTTTTAAAACATGCTGAAAGACACATGTCATGTGGTTAAAGTTTGCACAGTGGACAGACAGAGAAGAGGTTGGGACTTTTGTTACCAGAACATATATTCAAGAAGTGCATTCACGTAACCGATTTTTCGTTCTGGCCATTTCGGATTTGCGTAACCGACACGCGAACGATCGTTTCGTTCGCGCCAAATTTCGAGGCCTGCAGTGGCCTTTTCTGATCCTTTTCGCTCAGATTCGAAATTCTGTAAACAAAATTACAAATCAATCGTTTGTTCTTAGTAACAATGGACAAAAAGATCCTCTAGTCATTAGCTTACAATTATCGGACAATGGTGGGCGCCAAGATCCTTCAGGATCTCTCGTTCTATTTAGATAGAAGATATTCAGGAATTAATGATGTTTATTTATTCATTTCAGCTTTCTGTACAACACATTCAACAAGTACAGCCCCTGTGATCAACCGGCAATGGGTGCCAAAGTCACAGGATTAAAGAGCCGAAACAGAGGACTGTGGTGATCAGCGCTTAGTTCACTTGCGTTTCCTGGTGTAAATGGAATAGGATACAAACATTGTTACATGTATATGACTGATAGATTGTTGAAAGCGACTTCAATTCACACACTCTCCCCTTGATTCACTTGCTTTCTACCATGTCGACATGAGAACAATCAATAGCATGTCTGGATACAACAAGAAAGGACAGTGAATAAGAAAGAACAGTCAAACCATAACTGTAAACAAGTGAGCCGGATGAAAGAATGTTGCTGTAAATATGATTCATAGTGCTATTTTATGTATGGAAGAATTACTGTTTTTGTGTAAAAAATACACTAAAATATTCTTCTGAAATCGGATTTGTTGATTTTTATGGTGTGCTATCGTATATGTACTGCTATCAACACAAGTTAGAAACTCATCTACTGCAGTTCTTTAGTAAAAAATTCTTACAGCTACTTTCTCCAGTTACAGCTAGATGAGCTACAGTGCCATGGCACTATCTTTATGGTGTGCCATCTTATATGTACTGCTATCTTTTGGATTGGGTGGACCGTATCTAGTGTATACCTTACCGGTACCTTCAGCTGTACCTTAATGATACCTCCAGATATAAAATGGCTGACCATATATATATACCTTCCTGGTACCTTGCGTAAGACCCTATACCTTGATGGTACCTCTGGATGTACCTTACTTGCGCCTTGCTCTTGAACTGGTTTTATCCTCATGTACCTACACTATACCTTAGCAGTACCTTAGTGATACCTTGTTGCTGTGCCTTACTGATACCTTATTCAAGCGAGGTACAGTTAAGGCATCATTAGCATTTTTGGAACGTACCTTACCTGTACCTTGTCCATGTTGGATCAAATGACAAATTTGGAGGTACAGATAAGGTATATGCCTTAACTGTACCTGTCCTGTACCTATGTCAGATCTATGGCCTGTACCTTATTGAGACCTTCTTGATACCTTAATGATACCTTGTTACTGTGAGGGAGTATACGAGTGAACGATTAATGTGTTTGATTATGATGTTTTGTTGTACTAAGACATCAAGATCTTCAGTAACATGAGAGATTTAGTTGAACCAAAGGCGGCACCTTTCGAACCACACGTTGGCAAATGTTTCCGTCCGATAATGGATATCATGGAATGAAGCAATTCAAAAACCCGATAAAAAAACCCGCATTTTTTCTCATCGATCGATCGAATAATTACTTCAGTTACCAACTTATGTTTCGATACGCACAAATTACGTTCCTGTCAACACGCAAAGCAACGAAGTTGAGATTAGATTAACACAGACTGTGATTTTTTTAATCTTGCGAGTGATTGATCGGGCATCCCAATTCGATAAAGATTGATACAGACTTGTATCATTTATTAATTATGAGGCGACGAAGTCTCTGACTTGAACTCATGATAAAGGTAAAGAAGGAGGTGGGGAAAGCCGCGACGTTTTTTAATGCAATACGTCAAATAAAGGGATACAAGAGTGGTTGTAATTGCAGTGTTTTTCTTTAAAAACAGTATATGGATGGTGTTAGTGTGTATGTGAGGCATGCTGTTAAAGCAATTGATTCCCAGAGTTGGACATTTGACTGCCTGACTCTTGGGATGTTGCGATGAGAAACCATCCGTAACTCCACTGTATCTCTAGATGTTCATGTATGTCCAGGCCGGGCCAATAGTGTTCTGTCCGTGCGATCCCTAGCAATCCCGCATTACTCATTTGGATGGATATCATTTGGTAGATATATTAACTTTGATTTCTGCGTCTAGACTCAACATTATTGCTTTGAATTGTGATAGCTGTCTCGAGTGTCTTCAGATATCACAGACAACTTTACAAATCATTCCTTGATGGATTGCG
This sequence comes from Hanleya hanleyi, assembly GCA_036873755.1. Classification (NCBI taxonomy): domain Eukaryota; kingdom Metazoa; phylum Mollusca; class Polyplacophora; order Lepidopleurida; family Hanleyidae; genus Hanleya; species Hanleya hanleyi. Next base: position 35,027 of record JAVTVY010039419.1, on the reverse strand, counting down.
TTGCCACCGGTGTCCTTTATAAGTTTTGGTCCAGACACTACCAAATCAACGCTGGCGAGACTCGCATAAGTACCGGTCGATATATTTATTCATTAAATGCCAGCTTTAGGGCGATATGATTTTTCGGCATTGAATAACTCCATCGATCGATTATATCTGATTAGGATGTTCATCTTTTATTGGGCCATCGACAATGAGATCGTCTATACACAGCACACAGATAGGGGGTGGAGTGTGTTAGTGCCTTCTACAGTCCAATCGATCGGTGAACCGATGTAGTCTACTGAATAATTTGTTTGTTCTAAGTAGATGGATTTGCCAAAGTTACCATTAAGTAATTACCTAACCTCTACATGTACCTAAACTCAACTGGACGTCCAAAATGCATAAAACACAGTACGATGCAAGATTTAGAGCTGGTTTCAGAAGATTTGTACGACCAAAATTTTGTTCACCTTTAGACAGGAGCTTAACATGAAGTGAAATAATTTGTGATAATTAAAAACAAATTTGGTGTTGAATACATATAGAAGAAAACACCCATAAAAATGTCTCTCGAAAGAACTCATATATTTTAATATACTTCTACTATCAAGACTACAACTCCTCATCAAAACATCATTGACTACATTAGGTCATTGAAATCTCGGGTGTCAAGACAAATGATTAGCCCTATATAACTGTTTGATTCCGCAGAGCTTTATTCAGCTGTAATACATTTTCGGGTTAGCATTCAACGAATGTTTCTATTTGAAATATGTCAAATCTACAACAGTATCAGCCGAAGAGGTGCCGTGTGCGGAGGATATCCAGATTGCACGACGGTTTTTAAGACAAGGCCCCAGGTGTTCATAGTTGTGCCTACCTATGGATCCTTTCCACTTTCGCTACCCATGAATGGAGCGCGCTCAATACCAAAGGGGGTAGCACCAACGTGGTGTAAAATTGAAGGCCCATCTTCACCGTGACGTCAGCGAGAAGGCGGTCAATCGTGTTCAGGGCTTTAAGTGAGGTCGCACAGACGTGTTCATTGTGTCTTTATATGCTAGATCTTGGTATAGCACCAGTCCAAGGAATCTTTTCGTCCGTACCTGGACAAAAGGTATCCATCAAGCCTCTCTGTGATAGGGCGCCTGTCTTTGCTTCTGCAGATGAGCATGCGCTCAGTTTTAACCAGACTTGCCAACATTCGCCATATTTTTCAGCATATCAACTTCTCATGCATTTTTTCATAACCTGGTAGGCAACTGAGAGATCCAACAGAATGATCCACATTATGAGACAATCGGCATAGCTGATAATAGGGTCTATGGATCTAGACATCCCAGTATTATAAAACACTGCCCGGTAGGACCCCTTGGTGAGTGAAAAACCAGGCTGATTTGTAGTTGTTAAGAAGATTTCTGATTTGAAGGTCACGCAGAAAATACGCGAAGTAGATGAAGAGGCGCCCACTCAGGCCGGCCTGGTACGGATTGTACAAAATAATTTGGAATGTTAAATCTTTAAACCCTGTTGTGTCTTGCAGTAAGAAGTATAACTTGTTTGCTTCAGGCTTCTGACGTTTCCAAAGGCTATATTGAAAAGCTTCCGGGTTGCCGCCATCCCCCAACCGTGCCCGAAGTCTGGTGTCTCTGGCTTTCTCATGGAGCTTTCCAACAATGCTAGTTAACCAGATGCTGTTGTACGCCTTTTCAACCGAGTAGCCTTTTTTGTCTGCTTTTGATATGCTTTAGATATACGTGCTTTTAACTTTTCCATTGCTGTGACACAACGCCTTCTTCCCAGCAGGATTGCTGGGTTTCATGCATTCATTATTCAGCCATCGTTCATTAAAGAGTTTCCGCGTCCATAATCCAAAGACCTAATTCATATAACAGCATTAGCACCAAGTTCAAAGAAAAAGAACTATAGTATCCACACATCAAACACATGCAAGTTTCCTGGAAGAGGGAAGCGGTCGACAGTTTTCAATGGTGCAGGCAAAACATCATGATTTTTTTCAAAAATTCCAAAGCATAATTTTCCGTTTTTAAGACTCATTTTAGAATATCAGGCGTCATGAATAAATACAAAGGTCGGTAAATTCGGGTTTTGTCAAACCGCCAAGGAAGAAAGAGCTTTAGAGAGCTATGATGGAAAGAAAGGAATTTCCATCATAGCTCTCTAGATTTGTATCTATTACCGCTTATGCCGGTGCTAGGGGCCGTGTGGTCATGTCATCCAAGTTGCCACATGAACAGGTACAATAAAATCGTACCTGTGATACAACACGTATCACGAATCGTTAGATTCTTGGTATGTGCTTTAGAATAGGTTAACCAGAAGACTATACTGTAAAGCCATGTGACTCTGTCAGTATGTCGGCACCTCTTCCCACTTTCCTTATATGTGTTGTAATTCCAGAAAGCGAGGTTTGCCGAGAGGAGAACTTGAGTGTCTGACCTGTAAAGCAACTAATTCCTCTCAGTCGCTAATAGATTTCTCTGCTGAATAAATGAGTTGATCATGAGTCTTACCGGTCTTGAAGCTGAGTCGTACATAGACCGCAAAATCAAATCACCATCACCGCCAGTCTTAAGCGAATTCTTATTGAAAGTCTTATTATCTTGGCTCTATACGTATATTATAAATAGTACGTTCAAGGAAAAAATAGTTAAAATCTTTACTCCATCCCGCAAAAAAAATAAAGTCAGTTTGTGAAAAGTTTTCATCATTCTTTGAATATACCAACCGGAAATCTTTTTTACATAATCATATGATCCTTAACAGTTTCTGATATTGACGGTCTTGCAGAAATGAATGCGGATATTGTGCCAAGCTGTTAAACTTTTCCTTTCCAACACAAAACGTGAGTAAGCTCCTTACAATCAATTCCAAGTTAAAACAAATCACATCTATTGTAAAATTGAAGCCAGTACATCACACTTATCAAGATACGTTTATGATATATTCATATTAATAGTGTATAGGTAAGTTGGAAACAATAACCGAAAATTCCGTTACACTATTCCATATGGACGCTCCTTATCTGAGTCTAGACTACGTTGTAGTTTCTTCGGCTATTTCTCCTTCGTAATATATGTTTCATACGATTCTACGATCTGCTTATCATCTTCTGAATTCGTAGAATTGGAAGTCCAGTATATCTGACGAAATGACCAGATATTTTGCAATGCTCAGATGGCCATTTTTTATTAGTATAACATTACATAACATTTTATAGACGATAGTTGGCGACTGATTGTCGGATGACACGTCTGTATTAGGTCTTTCGATGCTCCAGTATGTCAAAAAAATCCACGGGTAGATATATTACACATGTGGCGCCTGTGACTTTCCTTACTTCTCCAGAGCTGAAACCTTAAGCTGTAGGTTTATCAAACTTCTCCTTGGAAAGGACCATAAAAATGGTCCCACCTCTGAGGCTCTGAAATCATGTTCGAACTTCTCCAATTCTCACAAAAATGTCAATTAAAAACGTTAACGGCTTTGTGGTCTGCGTTGAAAATTGAAAAAAATGTATCTCGACCACCAGTGTATATTGTCAATACAAGCGTTTATTCCGTCATTCAATATTCAGTCGTCGTCCATTGAAGAATTCCGCTTCCATAATTCAAAAACCTAATTTATAACATTAACACCAAAGTGAAAGGATAAATCATAGTATACATAAAACTAGGCTAATTTCCTGTAAGACAGAAGAGGTCAAAAGTTTTCAGTGATACCAGCAAGACATCATCACTACTCGCGCAGTCCATATAGGAATTTCTGCACATGAATGGTAAAGTATGAACCGCTTTGGATCGTAAAGTATAGACAGCTTTAGCTGCCATCCAGATACTTCACCATGAATAGAATCAATCCACTTACCGTCTTGCAGTTTACCCTCCTGACATGGATAAACTAATTTGGACATGGCTCAATGCTAAGACAATGGTGGTGGGTTCATACGTCTAAGGCATACCTAGTGTCACTAAATAATGGTTCTGTCGACATTCTTCGATAACTTCCATAGTCTAGACGTTTAATCTGTAATCCAAACGGTGGTTATAAGCCCCAGGGATGGCTCGCATTGTATACGTAAGGAAAGGCTTAATATAATGTGCATGTTGGAGGAGGAATCAATGCATCCGTAAAGTAGTGGCTGACAAATTGTGTTATTCCGGAGTGTCCTGGAATAGGCATAAGAGACGCACATTGGGGCATTGACTGACGGCCGCATAGTTCATGATTTTCCAAACAGATGATTTGATAGGGATGTTACATAATGAAATATCTGTGTCTAATACCGCTCAAGCCTGTGCTAGAGACCGTTATGTAATTCAAGATATCCACATGAACTTCTACAATAAAAGCGTGGCTGGGATACAAATCAACACAGGAATCACTTTTGTTTCTTGTGATGTTTTTCTTTTGAAATATGCAGTCAGTACATTTGTCAGTATGCAGGCATCGTTTTCCACCACCCTTTTAATGTTATGTTTAATTGTTGGTGAGATTCTGCTGGTGGACGTTTCGTCCCCGAGGCTTGCCCTCCGTACAAATCGTTGTGATTATAGTTTTGTGACTTGTAAACATGGGTGAGAAAAAAGCGCTTGGTCTGCCTCGGTCTCACCGGTATTTGTTCTGAATACAAATTTGCATTCTATAAATACTCCCTCGATTTGATCGTTTCCCCCATCTGGCGGTCACACAGTTAATTATTTTTCAACAGATGACTTGATAGGGATATTACATCATCGCTTTTTATAATATCAGGGGTCATGAATAAATAAAGGTCGGTGAATTCGGGTTTTGTCAAACCGCCAAGGAAGAAAGATCCTTTCAGAAAGCGAGGTTTGCCGAGAGGAGAACCTGAGTGTCTGCCCTGTAAAGCAACTAATTCCTCTCAGTCGATAATAGATTTCTCTGCTCAATGAGTTGACCAGTCTCTGGAAAACCTTTGTGGTGTCATTCTTTACACGCTCAAGACCCATGGCTGCTATGACGCATATGAAGAGCTGGTCTATGACTTAACCGTCTTGAAACTGCGTCGTACATAGACAGCAAAATCAAATCGCCATCACCGCCTGTCTTATGCGAATTCTTATTGAAAGTCTTGTTATCTTGGCTCTATACGTATATTATAAATAGTACGTTCAAGGAAAAAAATAGATAAAATCTTTACTCCATCCCGCAAAAAAATAAAGTCAGTTTGTGAAAAGTTTTCATCATTCTTTGGAGATACCAACCGGTAACCCTTTTTACATAATCATATGATCCTTAACAGTTTCTAATATTGACGGTCTTGCAGAAATGAATACGGATATCGTGTTGCGGCACCATAGGTTCATAAAGCCAAGCTGTTAAACTTTTCCTTTCCAACACAAAACGTGAGTAAGCTCCTTACAATTAATTCCAAGTTAAAAAAAAACATCACATCTATTGTAAAATTGAAACCAGTACACCACACTTATCAAGATACGTTTATGATATATTCATATTAATAGTGCATAGGTAAGTTGGAAAAAAATAACCGAAAATTCCGTTACACTATTCCGTATGGACGCTCCTTATCTGAGTCTAGACTACGTTGTAGTTTCCTCGGCTATTTCTCCTTCGTCATATATGTTTCATACGATTCTGAATTCGTAGAATTGGAAGTCCAGTATATCTGACGAAATGACTAGATATTTTGCAATGGTCAGATGGCCATTTTTTATTAGTATTACATTACATAACATTTTATAGATGATAGTTGGCTACTGATTGTCGGATGACACATCTGTATTAGGTCTTTCTATGCTCCAGTATGTAAAAAAAAAATCCACGCGTAGATATTTACACATATGGCGCCTGTGACTTCCCTTACTTCTCCAGAGCTGAAACCTTAAGCTGTAGGTTTATCAAACTTCTCCTTGGAAAGGACCATAAAAATGCCCCCCCCGCTGAGGCTCTGATCTGTGCGTATGTGAAAAAGTCATATTCGAACTTCTCCAATTTTCACCAAAACAAATGTCAATTAAAAACGTTAAAGACTTTGTCTAGACACAGTCTAGACACAGTCTAAAGGGGTTTGGTTTATATAAAGACTTTGTAGTTTGCGTTGAAAATTGAAAGATGTATCTCGCTCACCAGTGTATATTTTCAATACAAGCGTCTAGCCCGTCAGTCAATATTCAGCCGTCGTCGATTGAAGAATTTCCGCGTCCATAATCCAAAGACGTAACTAATAACATTTGCACCAAATTAAAAGGATAAATCATAGTATACATAAAACGAGGCTAATTTCCTGTAAGACAGAAGCGGTCAACAGTTTTCAATGATGCCAGCAAGACATCATAAAGACTAGCGCTGTTCGAATAGGAATCCCTACAAATGGATAGTAAAATATGGACAGCTTTGGCTGCCATCCAGATACTTCACCTTGAATAGAATCAATCCACTTGCAGTTTACCCTCCTGACATGGATAAACTAATTTGGACATGGCTCATTGCTAACAGAATGGTGTTGGGTTCATACGTCTAAGGCATACCGAGTGTCACTAAAACAATGTTTCTGTCGACATTCTTCCATAACTTCGATAGTCTAGACGTTCAATCAGTAATTCACACGGTGGTTATAAACCCTGGATATGGCTTGCATTGTATACATAAGGAAAGGCTTAAAAGAATGTGTAAGTTGGAGGGGAAATCAATGCATCCGTAAAGTAGTGGCTGACAAATTGTGTTACTCCGGAGTGTCCTGGAATATGCACAGAGACGCCCATTGGGGCATTGATTGCGGCCACATAGTTCATGATTTTCCAAACAGATGACTTGATAGGGATGTTACATAATGAAATATTTGTGCCTAATACCGCTCAAGCCTGTGCTAGAGACCGTTATGTCATTCAAGATCTCCACATGAACTTCTACAATAAAAGCGTATCTGGGATACAAATCAACACAGGAATCACTTTTGTTTCTTGTGATGTTTTTCTTTGAAATATGCAGTCAGTACATTTGTCAGTATGCAGGCATCGTTCCACCACCCTTTTAATGTTATGTTTAATTGTTGGTGAGATTCTGCTGGTGGACATTTCGTCTCCGAGGCTTGCCCTCCGTACAAATCGTTGTGATTATAGTTTTGTGACTTGCAAACATGGGTGAGAAAAAAGCGCTTGGTCTGCGTCGGTCTCACCGGCATTTGTTCTGAATACAAATTTGCAATCTATAAATAGTCCCTCGTTTTGATCGTTTTCCCCATCTGGCGGTCACACAGTTCATTATTTTTCAACAGATGACTTGATAGGGATATTACATCATCGCTCTGAAATATTTGTTTCTCCTGCTGCATAAACCGGTGCTAGGGACCGTATGGTCATGTTATTCCAGATGTCCACATGAACAATCACAATAAAAGCGTGGCTGAGATGCAAATCATCAAAGGAGTCACTTTTGGTTCTTGTGAAGTTTTTAGAAATATGAAGTCGGTATATTTGTCTGTGGGGTCAATATGACTTCTTGTCAGTTGGCATCGTTTTCCTCCACCATTTTTAATGTTGCGTTTAATTCTACGCATGGAACTAAACTAAAAATAGTTTAACCCAAGCTTGACAATTATAATTGATCACCAAAAAGTCACCGGGTTATTTTCAATATTACCAAGAGACGAGTAAATGACGAATAGTGCCAGAAACATATACTCATATCTCAGCCCTTTTATGGTAAACACCAAAACATATATCAATGCTATACAGTAATGTAAGGATAGAAAAAGAAAACAAACGACAAATATACCAATATATTTAACAGGTTTACTATCGATAGAATTAATAGTGCCGGTTTTAGACATGAATAAACAAAATTTGTTCATCAGAAGGAATATTGGAAGATTTTCCTACGAACGATGCTACTGTATACCATCCTTAGGAATCGACAGTTTGAAGCGGAGTATAGTCTATTTCATCCAAGCCGGGCGCCAACAAGATAATGCATAAATAGACCGGCCAACGTTAACAAGAAAATCGGATAGGCATTTTGGCATCCTTCTAACTGTTTTCTACCGACCAAATCTCTCCGGTCAGCTTTTCCCGGACAAACCAAACAATACGAAGAGGACATGATTCTATCGAAAGATGGCCCTGAACATTTAACCCTACCAGACCCCCCCACGAAACTTTTTCCGCTACATGTATCTCCGGAACGACAGAAAATTGAGAGCTGATACTCTGTGACTTTGTACTTTATCATATTGGGGTCATTTTGGGCCTATTTGCATAACCCATGAAGATAAAAATATGAAAGCCGATCATGGGTCAAATAGATTATCGATATTAGAAATAATGGGATAGAACAAAATAATTGTTATAAAATATAAAATAAATGTTGTTATTCACTATGACGTAAAGAATACCAAACTTGCCTATAACTATATTAGCTAGCTGTCGAGTATTTATACGCTTAACACAACAGGCTAATGGAGCTTAAACCGTTCTCAAATCACTGTAAATATATTGCCTGTATCATTTTTATGCATCATAATTGCGAACATCGCAGCGCCGAAGTAAGAGCTTTCTTTTCAGAGAGAGAATTACCGATGAATTTTTTCGTCAAGATTTCTAGCCAAGGTTAGCTCCAAAACATCCCAAGGCTTTTATCAATAATACATGGATATGTTTTTAGGAAATGGAAACCGCGCGGCGAAATCATAAGTGAACAATATTAAAACTTCATATCTACGGTATGTTTACCACAATAGATCCCTCATAGAATCAATGCTAGCTGTCAGACAACAGGGAAATGCCATTTCATGCCTAATTAAGTGATTATATAATCAACTGAAGAAAGTCAGTTATTAGTAATAATCGATATTTATAAATAACGATAATCATACAGCCAAATCATCTGCCAAAACAAGTTTAGCGCAAATCAGAAACTTTTTAACACCAAGTTTTGCAGAAGATCTTGCCAATTTAAAAATAAAACAATATGTGTCTGTTGCTTAACACAGTGTAAGTACAGAAGTACTCGAAAGCTACCTGATCTATATATCTGAATGCACATGCCTACTTCTAATATTTTTGTAAGTTTGGTATCGTTTACGCCTTCGTGAACAACAATAACATAGATTTTGTTTATTTCAACCCAGTATTATAATACTGTGTTGGAATAAACATGACGGAAGACGAATTCATCAGGACTAAGGCACCGTTTCCAATTATCGTTCGCGAATGAATCGTTTATTTCGTCAAATTTTCTCGAAGTCGCGATTTTCCAAAGCGCGAGGGATTGGGGTTTTTTTCTTCAAAATAAACAATTCATTCGCGATCGCTGTTCGAATGGGTTTTTTCTGTTGGCAATCGTTTTTCAATCGAGAAAATTTTCTCGAATAAAAAGCGATATCGCGATTCAATGGTGTTTTAATCGAGAAAATATAAGCGATTCAAACAAAAACGATTGAGGATTATAGCCGAAAGTAGTACGGCAAGGTTCAGCCTGACTGACCCGCATACACGTTCGAGTTTCTATATCATAAACACTTCAGTCAGACTATAAGTTCTATCATTTTTTCTTCTTCCTTTTCCATTCTTCTTTGCCTTGTGTTAAACTATAGTGTGTTTCAGTTCAGTTGGCGGTTTTATAGATACGATGGGGATATTGAAAGAAATTGAAAAAGATGTATATATATATATACATAGGAATAATGGTGAACGATATATACATATAATTATAACTTCATATTTACATATATTTTGTACGGGACACAGGCCCGGATATGGTCAGATTGAGTCATTTGCACTTGCAATTTCGTCTATTATTTTGAGTATTTCTGTATTTTAAAGCTGGTATTATTCCAGATTTCTAGTGTAGTATTTTTTGTGAACGTTTTTGGCATCTGTGCGTGCTGAAATTTTGAGTTGATTCGTAATGTTTGTACCTGTTTAAACGCATTAGTTTATCGAGGTTTTGAATTGAATACTTAGAATTTTGTTTGGTCGTCGCTATATAGCTGAAATATTGCTGAATGCGACGTAACCTTAATTCTCTCTCTCTCTCTCTCTCTCTCTCTCTCTCTCTCTCTCGAGTTGATTCGTCAGATTTTCGCTGTTCGTGTGGCATTTTCCTTGTGTAGATAGATGGCGCTGTATTGAATATAACATAGTCATACGGGGATTTTGAGTCTCCGAAAGCACTTAATTTTTAATATATAGCGCGGGCTATTTGTAAAACTTTTCACAACTGTCATTATTTTTTTTTTGCTTGTTTATTTGGTTGTGTGAATTAATCTTTTCTGGAGCTCCCTGGGCGTAGTTTGACTGCAGCTATGCTCATGTGTCATTCCCCAGTTTACACCAAAGAGACCGTTCTAAAGCGTATTCTCATTTTAAACTCGGCCTGTCTGTGAACAAGGCAAAGAACGCTCAAACGCCGTACATTCATTGGCTGTTATTTTAAATGGTCTGTTTGAGTAATAACTGTATTGCCCTAATCTGCGTGCAGGGCTGTTACGGTTTATACAGACCTGCATTATGGAGGATGTCAAATCATAAACGGTGACATTCGACGCCAAAAGCAAACATGAAGACGACCAATGCCCACAAAAAGCAGCTTTTCTCGGTTTAAGAAGATAAATGTGTGCTCGATTCGCATTGACGTTTGCAAATTAAGGATATGACGTGTGTTGGAGCATTGCAAGATTTCTGATGAAGGTAGATTTCGAATCAAGGGTTGACAAAATAGGTAATCTTTATAGACCGAAAACTATAACGTATAGTCCGAAACCAGCCAGAAACGCCTTTAGCTGTCCGTGGTCACTTCGTTGTACATCGTCCATGATCCACGTGGCTTGTAATTGGAAACGACATCTCTGAATCTCTTCGGCAACAGCGGAAGCAAGCATTTGTCTCGCGGTTTGGTATAAAAAGATAAACCTTTGCTTCAATGCGGATATACGTTGCTAACATACTCAATCATTTGAAATTGAGACACTTGGATCATCCAGTGGATTATCATCGAGGAGTAGAAAGTAAAATATTTATCGCTCCCCCTTCCTCTGTTGATTTTGTGGTCTGCGCCCCACGAAACTCGATCGGTGGCCCTCGTCGGTTTCTGGGGCAAAGTGAAACCTTAGAAGAGCAAATTCCGGATTAGTTTTGTGGATATGATTCCAAGAAGATGACATTGATAAATATGGCCATCAGTATCGGTTTTCTTCACCACTCTTCTTGTTTATGGCCATAAAACGTAAGTTCATCTATCATTGAAGGCTTCGATTCACAGAAAAGGCTCACAAAGATAGAGCCGTCATAATAGAAGATTCCCCCCAGGGAGATCCCCTTTCACCATATATATTTATACTCTGTGCTGAGATATTAGGTTACATGCTGAAAAAGAATAAGAATATAAAGGGAATAACATTTAAATCTATTGAATATAGATTATCACAATACGCAGATGACACAACAATTTTCTTAGTTGGGTCCATAGGAAGTCTGAATTGTTGCCTAACAGAATTAAATTTCTTTGCTGGTTTTTCGGGTTTAAAAGTTAATGCAAATAAAACAAAAGTCATTTGGATCGATTCTAGAAAAGACAGCGAGGATGTTTATAACACTAACTGGCAACTTGATTGGTCACAAAGTCCAGTTAAGTTATTGGGAATCGACTTCAGCACAAAGCTTTCAGAAATGGTTGAAAGAAATTATAAAGACAATTAAAGAAGAAGGAAACCATGATGAAGATATGGTCCAGACGAGGTTTGTCACCTCTGGGAAGGGCAGTGGTACTAAAATCGTTACTATTATCGAAGTTGAATCACTTGTTTTCGTCTCTCTCAGATCCAGCAATTATTGCAATAGATGAATTTCAAAAGAAGTTTATTTGGAACGCAAAGCCTGACAAAATATCCCGTAAAACTGCTGTTAAGGAATATAAAGATGGAGGCTTGAAGATACCATTAATAAAAGAAGTTATACAATCACAGAAGATATCTTGGCTAAGACGTTTACAACAAGATAGCATTTCATGCAAATTAGTATTAGCAGAGATTAGTGGTCCATTGGAACCATGGAAAGTTGGGTCCAAAAGCCTAGAAACTAATGTGATAGCCCATGTAACAAATCCGTTTTGGAAAGATGTTTTCAAAGCGTGGAGTACGCTACAGAAAAAGATAGAATACAGGGAAGATTTCTCTACTGCCTTTCAAAAGGAGATAATTTGGCAAAACGATAAAATTGCTATGGATGGTAAACCTTTCATATTTTTACAATGGCTAAGTAATGGAATAAAATTTGTGCATGACCTAATGAGTAATGGAACATTTTTGCGATACCCGGAATTCAAACAGAAATTTAAATGTAAGACAAACTTTTTAGAATTTCAATGTGTTCTTTGTGCACTAAAAGAAGCCGCAAAAAACCTCAACATATTGAACTTTGAGAAAAGAATAGAATGCCCATTTATACCACCAAATATACTCCCTCTCGTTCGGTGCACAAAAGGCTGTAGAACGTTTTATAGAATACTTCTGGGATCTAATTTCAAAAAATCAAAAGCTAACCAAAAGTGGGAGATGATTATTGGTGAAACATACATGGAACGAGAATGGCAACTGTTTAATATAGCGGCAATGAAGTCCACGACAAATTCAAAACTTATATGGTTCCAATACAAGTTGATTAACAGGATTCTGACAACAAATAGATTTGCAAATAAGGTAGATCCGGAAGTTACTGATAAATGCACATTTTGCAGCAAATGTACTGAGAGTATGAACATTTAATCTGGGAATGTGAATTGGTGAATTTGTTGTGGAAAGAAATATATGACTGGGTTGAAATGAAAACTACCTTCAAAATTGATCTCTGTTGTAAAACAATTTGCTTAGAAGTACATGGGAAAAGAAATGCGGTAGTTAACTTTCTCTTGACTATAGTGAAGTATAACATATATAAGTCGAAGGTAAAAGGGCAAGTTCCATCTATACAATACATACAGCAGGATTTGCAAGACATGTATGAAACTGACAGATGCATACATAATTTAAAAGGGGAACCAGACAAGTTTAATAAATAATCGGTTGGCATCGTGCCTATGTCTAGTTTATGTGGTCTGTCGAATGGGGAGTTGTTCTGTCAGCTGAGTCAGGCTCTGTGGAAATACTTGGATTTAGGTCTATTTGTGTCGCTTTGTTCATCAATTTCACGATGACAACAGCAGTTAAACTTGAGAAAGAAATTCCATCTTGTAATTTGTTTGTCCGTTTATTCGATTGTATGACGACCCCTTCCTCTCCCGCCTTGTAATAGAATTCCTCAGTGAACACCTGTACTTGACACATGTACATTGCATACAACCGTGCTAAAACACTCAATAATAAGATTAGCAAGTTGTTATAGACACAAATGTTATAGAATGTCCTTTTCAAATCTACAAAACCGTGTGACTTGGCCGGTCTATGTGAGGAATCACCAAGGGCGAAAGGTGTAATATATGGCTATGAACTACTCTAATATACAATCATATGCATATATTAATCATAGGAAATCACGACATTTCATTGAAATAAAGGGGATGCAAAAAGTATATCCGATGGTTACTTTATGTCACTTGGATTAGCATGATCGGTCTCACCTCAAAACTGCCGCCTGTAAATATATCCGATATATGAGATCGCCCATGGTGACAAAAGGATGGGCATATATGTCAGAATCTCATGACTTGCGCAGTTATACGATTTGATACTCAGAATAAACGATTAGCAATTATAAATGTTGGTAATTTAAATTATGTTCCGTTTTATCATAATGCAAGACTATAATCATACATACGTTTGATTTTCTTACACAAGTTTATGGTGTTGAATAATCATGAATGCGTTAAATCCGTTCCTTTTTGCTGATAATTTCCAGTTCAAACAATCACTCTTGTATCTCACAGAGTGATAATTTCATAGATTGCTGGACAAAAAAAAAATGAAGAACTGTTATGAACAAACTGCATAATCTATCAACAAATTCAGATTAGTTAGATAATATACACCAGTCTACAGACATAGAATTTAATTTGTTCACAGTCCGTATTGTTTAAAATAAACTTGAATAGAGTACTCGATGCCAAGATGAAAATATCCCAGATCAGCAAGTTGTTTCGCCGAATAAGTATATTATTGAGATTTTTACGTAGGTGTCGGCAGCTTGAAAGAGTATAGCACTGTATGAAGCTGATGGCCATGATTGGATATTATTCATCATCATGAACGAAATCCTGAGTGCCAAATGTTTTTATTTTTCACTAATATTTATACCTTGGGAATGATTAAGGTAACAAAGCAAGCATAGATGTTAGGATGACAATACGCTTTCGCAACGCGTTACCCAATTTCCATCATCTCTGCATCGAAAAAATGGCTTAAGCCATAATCTCATTTTGCATGAGAAGAGGTCAGGCACAAAATGGTTTGAATCGTTTTAAACGATATGATGGCAGATTCAAAACCAGCATAAAATTGTCCAGTGAACAACCGATATCCAATCAGCTAGCTCGGATTTAGCTGCCGAACGTAAAAGATATTGTAGTTATTGACGTGAAAATAAATTAATGGTCGTCGACTGAATGAAAGTGCCTGCATTATTTGATTCGTTTCTGGTATGACAGATCAATATCCTTAGAGAGAGCAATTTGACCAAATTCAAACAGCTGGGAGCCTACATGGACATTCAGATTTCAGCTGTTATGATGTGAACTGGAACTGTCGGACCTCGAGGACGAAATACCGAAGAAAATGATCTCTCTTTTCCTTTGATCACCGGACAGTCGTAATATTACTTCCTTCTTTGGCGTCCATTATGGATTAACTTCCCCAAACCTGTAGACAGATTTACGACTGTTTTCCACCAATGTCTTCCATTGGTCACCAATTATTGGTACCCTGGCAGGCTGTATTGCTGAATATAGTATGTGGGGGTAGATTTAGCCACAGAAAAGAACACATTACGCTCGAAGACGTCTTCAGTTATCAAAATCCTGAATGCCTGTGGTACGCTTGAATGGTGGTGTCAATACGGAATAGATCGAATAGGTACATAGCGATTTAGAAATTCTTAAAACTAGTGTGTCCGTCATAAATAAGCTCAATGGATCTAGCAGTGCAAATCACAGTCTGGTCTTCGTATAAACTTCCACACCACAGGCCGACAACATTCTTTGTGACGGTAAATATTATTGCCTCACCCCACAAAACTTATGCGAAAGTCGGTTCACATAATAACATTCGCAAGAGAATAGTGGCCAAAACGTCCTTTTAATTTAGGCAAACCATCCCTCTTTTCAAATGGCTAGCATTGATTAAATTTCAACAGAGCGATTTGTGAATATGACAGAAATATGCAGCAGACCGATTAATGAGTCCTTCTGAAAGCGAAATTCCTATAGTTAGCACTTGGGAGTCTTGGAATAAAGGCGCTTGCTTGCGCGAGTACAATCTTTTCGAACCAGTCTATGTAACTATATCTTTCTGTCTATCATGATTACCTCACAAAATACTCCATATTATTCATGAACAAGAGGAGGTAGTGCAGTAGGAAATTAAGAGGAGTGAAATACATGTTTTTCACAAGATCTAATAGATCTAACAAATTCAAGCAAGCGAGATAATTATTTATAGGCTTTGAGCCGTTTATCACCGATGAATCAAGAACCTTCGTGACCAAAAAGAACAGCAAAAGGCACGAGGACAAATGAAGAACCGGTTGTTGGGACAACGGTTCTGATATTAACAGTGACATTGATTGCCACGATACTTCCGTGAATGATCAACGGCAAGGTCTTCCCAATTCCAAATGACCAGACGTTTTTGGCAGACTTTAAATCTCAGTAATGGAGTTCTTCCCCTGGAACTTACGCACAAACCTTTCACTAGAAAAGTAAAAGCTGTCAGCTGCAACGGTGTGGATTTAAGATAAAGAGCCATCCTAGCTGGTAAATGAAGACGTTCCTCGTTTCCACAAGAAGGTCAGATTGTCACCAAGTAATTATCCTTTACTAACCCGTACAGTGACGTCTATCCTCACCATATCGCTCTTGGTAATATTGGTTGTGAAGCCACACATCCATTAATCCAATTCTGCACAAACCGCGGTGTGTCACACAGAGCAAATACGCAAGATTTATAACGTAAAAGTTCCAGTTAACAGTGGCGTTGACGGAGTTTTGACATTTTTTGCTTTTCATTATGTGTTGTCGTGTAGATTTTTTAATATATTTAAAATATGACACATTTCACCTATTAATGACATTTCGATATAAAGTCACGGCATATATGGGGTGAAACTGAAAAATTTCAAGCATCCACAGATGTTGTGTTTATGTCACTTTCGAATGTAAGCTTTCACAATTTAAGACTTGGGAATATTCTCTGTATGAAACAGTTTTTTTTGTGCAAAATTAAATAATTAAATTTATTAGTCCACAAAATTTAAAGCTAGGAGGGATTTTTTTCTCGCGTTTGGGCTCTCGTCGCGAGTATGGGCTGTCACCTATCTATCACTGTTATCCTTTCATTTACCGGAAGTCACTCGATATATCCCTCAAAAACGATATTTATAGACACTGAGCATTCATATCAATTGACAATGAATAACGAACCTAGAATATCTCTCAAAACTGTCATTATCAGGTAAAATTTCACTCATCTGATGGAAAACACTCAATTCGCATTTGGTGTTCAGCTTACCGGTACCACACTTTGGATTTGACGTTTTCTCCTATTTTCTAACATGGTTTTAGCACTTATCTCAGTTGCCAGAAATCAGCATGGGCGAATGGCTTAGTTTTTGTGGCTAATTCCAATCAGTATCACATGCGTTAAAAATACAATCAAAGAAACTGAATGTTAATTTTGTTCTCGCCCTGTTGAGTGCACAATTTTGACTGAACCCTAAAAATGCATTGAAAGCCATGTTATTTCTTCATAACAAAAACGGTATAGATAAAAAAAATTACATGGTCAGAATATCTAAATTGTTTGCATATGCTCATTCTGAAGTAATAGTACGTCAGTATAAGACTATTATTTGGGGGAAAACGACGTTAAACCCTAGTCCTCACTCAATCACTCACTATGTTATTTGGGGGGGGGGGGGGCTTTTGCCATTAACATTTTTGCGTCTGATAAGGTAACAAAAACCCCTTAATATAAGTATGCATTTAGTATGTTAATGCAATCAAACTGAAAGCAGGGTATTTACCCGTACGTTAGTGGCCTCAAAGGGAGAAACATTAAAAACTCTTATGTTGTATTGTGACATTGCTTTGAAAAGAAGGCATCATCTACTCCAACTGAATAATGATTAACCCTGTTAAATACAGCAATGCTAACTGTATATGTGCGCACCTACTGAACATGTTGATTGATTACTATGTATTGTATTTGTATTCGGGCCTATAATAAACGAATCATTCATTCATACCCGTACCAAAACAAAAACCACACAAATTAAATATGTACGGTCACAGTTATATATAATAGGTAACGGAACATCGCAGTCGTATTCCAGCAATGATTGTGCGTGTTTATCTGAAATGTTTCAAGCTGTTCGATGTTGTAGTTCTCCAATGACCGACGACGGCGAGTGGTTTGAAACACATGTTGTAAAATTGGTTGTCAAAGAACTTCTACACTTGTTCTTGTATCGTATGGGACCAATTTCTTCGTGAGAGCTTAATCAGTTATTGCTCAACTGATCCCTGACATTGTTTTCTGGAACATTCATTCGTTTCACACCGGCTCCTTCTATCAGCTGCTCAATATATTGAGAGAGAAGATCCATAATTTCTGACAACAAATGATGAAATGATATTTCAGTTGTCTCTCGATCGCGATAGTTTGATACTGTTTAAAATTCAAGAATACAAAAACCAAATGGACATGAAATAATGGACAAAAAATAATAGATGGAAAATACGGTCATATCACATTGGCTTACAGTACGCAGAATACTCTACAGAGTCTGAACGATCGTAGCCAGTGGTTCATATGTTAGACTTGACGATTCGATAATCAGAAGGCGAAGAATTCACAAGTTGTCCGCATTCCGACAACGGCGCTTTTCTCAGCCGCGCTCTTATTGCAGTTGTTCATGTGGAGACTATGAAGTATCCACACGGCCCTAGCACCGGCTTAGCGGAATTAGATACGCTAGGTCGGGAGCTGTGATGGCATCAGCTCCAACAAATAACTCATCTGATGTTAATGGATGAGGTCTGATGGAATAACGCCCCAACATTGGGCAAACATGGTAAATGCATGAATACCCAGAAAAACTAACCTGCAATGCCCGACGTCGTACGGCTTAAATTTCTCACCAAAACAATAAATCTACATACATTTGTCCAATGACATGCACAAAGGGCGGGCCTCGGGGACTAACCGTCCACCAGCAGAATCCTACCATATACAGGTAATAAATTGGAGCGATATGCAAGAGGTGGGAAAAATTGACGACGTCTGGCGACCAAAGTACTACGGACCGCAGATATATGTAGAATGCACTGACAATCATTATGACCCAGAAAATATAAATTCAGAATTTATCAGTTTTAAAATTGAACGTCATAGTCCCAGTGACGCCATTGCTTGTTTTCAAATGTGTCAATGACGGCTTGACTATGATCTATGCAGAAGTCACATGACCTCGTAATAGTCAAATATGGAGTCAATGTTCTTCGAGGGACATCTGCAACGAAGATCCCCGAGAGTGAGGTAATTGACCGGTCCGTCGTCCAGTAGATGTATGCCGTCCATGGAGAATTTCCGTATCCATAATCGTAAATCATTATTTATACGTAACCATTAAGCACAAAATAGGCGGCATAAACTTAGAAAATATATAAACGAAAACTAGTTCCTTGCAAGTGAAACCCCGTCAGTATACACACTTAAAAATAAAGTGTTGAAACGAACTCCCAAAGTGACGAAACAATCCTTTAAGGGTATCCACAGCGATTACTCTTTTAAGTGTAGTCACAGTGGACACCATAATTACAGTGTTTTTGTGAACCCTTAAGTTTTAAGTGTGTAGTTTTTAATGATCATAGTATCAACATGATTTTGCAGTTATCAACTCTGTATCACTGACAAGTATTCTTTCGTAACTAAGTATAAGTCATTAAAGTATAAGTTTTCTAAAGTATATTGGTTGGGTCACTACACCAGTATATCCGACACTGGATGATTTGAACCGGTCTGATGGCACAAAAATATCCCACGGCCAGGGTCATCGAAATTCAACTTTCCTAACTTGAATTATCGTAGCCACATCCTTTAGCAGATGACGTGTATACCGATATTTGGTACGACCGTCCTGTTGTATTGCCTTCGGCAGGCACGGACATCACTTGGACCAAACTTCCTTAACCTGGACAATTTGCTGGAGACCTTTGCATTTTGAAAATTGTATTGTAAATTGTTGTCGAGCATCAGGGTCGAATAGGGAAAATGGTCTTTGTTTGCCATCATTCATTAATGGACTGTCACAAAATTAGTTCATTCCCTGGGATACATTCTCCTGCCTACATTCGGATATCCTGTTAACGTCTCCTCGTGGAGATTAATTGTATTAATTGTCACAAACCTCCTCTGGCCATAACAAAGATTGATGTGACTACCGATAAATGTATAGGAAATATATCCCCAGTTCGGCCCTAGGAAATTGTATGACGTTGATTGACTAATTGTTCGAAGGGAATGTCTGGAACATTAAATAACTGTTTGAATAGGTCATCGAAACCTCGTTTTCTTGCACATGGCCAGTCTGAGCTGACTGACAAAACTTCAAATTATCTAATTTCCACGTCAAGAAAATATCATATTTCCCCGAACATCTGGACCAATCGACAAAATACTTGATATTACTCGGTCTATGGATTAGTTCACAGTTTAGGGACGGGCAACTTGTTACGCAAAACAACCGGCCAGTCAAATTATCTATATTGGGTTGAAGCGAAGCATGTGTACGCGTAGAGATTATTCACAACCTCGGAGACAATATACGTCTCACGATTGGTTTTGGATTTGAGAGTCAGTCGAATTATTAATCAGCTGTCGATGATCGTTCAAATATATTGTTTTCAATAGACTAATACTTGAGCAACCGACAACGAATAATGGAACTTTCACATCTGTAGTATGTCACTGCTAAACTAATCGCCAAAAAATCGGTTTCCAATAGAATTATACCATGTGAATGTTCTCTCATTTTAAAGGTTTGTAACAGCCAATATTATACAGATATTGCATGCTGTGAGATGTGATATCAAGATTTGTCAGCTCGAGAAGGTGATGCTCAACGAGTGCGAAGCACGAGTTGAACATCACCTTCGAGACTACTACACACCAAGGCAACGTAAAACGCTTTCCGTCTGTACACGCCATCGTGATTACAGTGGAAGGACAGCACAACATACGACAATGCTACGAAAGAGTCTGTTCACGGGCGATAACTGCGCGAGACCGTGTGACATTGCCTCTGCCGTGTGACGTCAGCGCGTGATCGTGTGATATCGGCGCGAGATCGTGGGACATCACATTGACGAGCTGTTTTTTCATAAGACATCGAGAATTGCGGAATATCACGTGATGGTGTCTCAACCAATTAAAATAAGGTATAATAATAGCTCATATGCCTCAATATCTATTATATTTGATATATGTGTCCACTTTTTATAAAAACATTGAGCCAGTTGAGACATTTTTAGGCAACAAGGGAATAAAAACGGAGCTGCGAAATCATATCGATCATAATTCGCATTTATATCCGGGAACAAATTTCTGAGCTGGTATCATTTACCGAGATAAGTTTCCGTATTAAGATATTTATTGGTGTTGCACTGTTTAACATGACCATTCTTACTGCATCAGATATCCTTTGCAATAAAGCAAACTGGTATTCTATAAAAAAAAAGAGCCCCTAGTTTGGGCCGTCTTTTTCTATCTGGTGGTCACATAGTTCATCATTTTCCAACAAATGACTCATTATAGGGCTATTATATCATCGTTCAGAAGTATTTGTATCTAATACCGTTCAATCTGGTGCTAGGAGCCGTGTGGTCGTGTCATTCAAGCTGTCCACACAAACAGCTACAATAAGCGGAGTAGCTGGGATACAAATTATCAAAGGGATCACTTGGTTCTTGATTTGTTTTGGTCTTTTTAGAAATATGCAGTCAGTACATGTATGTTTGTCTGTGGGGATAATTCAGTGTACTAAATGTGTTTCTGATCATCCCAGGTCATCGGGAGACACAGGTTGGAAATTTCTATACCACCCTCACTGTACTTTCCAGTTTTTTTAGCAATGCAAGGGAGTGGTGACTAGGTGAACAAGCGGTTAATGTCATAGACACTTGTTAGAGTCTCAACAAATTCGATCCATTTTCAATATTCATAATGTATTGAAGCTATCACGGTCAAGTTCAATGAGCCACGTAAGGTAATAAAAGACCGTCAATGACTGTGTCGACTTATCCCATGATGACCAACAAATTTACCGAAGGTTAACTTGCACATCCTAGAAACCCACTATTAAAAAAAATTACCAGTAAAAGTTCGTTAAAGAGCGAGCGCCGTTGGCAAATGACTGACAATGTCGTAATCGAGGCAAACTTCCTTGCAGGATACCTATTAATAGTGTACATTTATGAGTTTACATTCAAGTGTCTGGATATATGAGTCCTGCCGAAACTCGGGGAAAAGGTTTGCAATGAAATGTTCATATGCAGATAGCTCCTTGTCATATATATTTATATACCGGAAAGCTCAGGTATCGTTACTCGTTAAAACATACAGCATTTTCTTCATTATATATAAACTGGAAAGTTTCTCGTTAAATTATTCATCGCTTGTAAGGCGCTTACTGGGTCGTTAAAAATAGTAACCGTATTTGTTTTAAAATCTCTTTTCCATATCAAGGAGAATTCCTCGCCAAAATATGTCATCTAATTTTTGTGGGACGCATCATCGAGCGCGGTAGCCTGTTTAACATTTCCATCCGCCATCGTGTAAAAATCTGCGCTCTCTAGAAAACTTATACGATTTCTTAATCAGGGTACGATCGCTGCGGAATATCTGTAAATCATCAAAATCTCATGTCGTTCTAAAATTGTTGTCCATCCCATTCCCGACTGTTCATGTTCATGCTAAACGTTGTGAATGTTCAGTGAGGTAGTTCTTTCACCACCTCAGGCCTGGGTTGAGCGGAATCATATATATATCTTACCAAAGACGTTTCTCACTTGGGTATATTTCGAATAACAACTACACACCTTGGCGAGTTAATTGAATATTTCCTCAATGTAAACGCCTATGTGTGTTATCCAGAACTTGGAACTGGTGTCACGGTACTTGTAAACCCTTATCGAAGTCTGTCAACTCGACCCTATCCATCTCTTAGCTGCTCGGTATATTGAAAGCCAAGAACTATAATTTCCGTCAACAAATGGTGGAGGAGATGAATAAATGACTTTTCTGGTTCACAGGAAATTGGCTAATATTTTGTTACGGCCGCAGCTATGAGAGTATTTGGCATTTAACACTGAACTCGGACAAACCAGGAGCCTGTAACAATGCATGGTGTATGGTACGTCAAAGGCTTCTAAATGTCAAGATTCCTAAATCATACCTTGTGCTGGATATCACTAAAATGTATTACAGAAACATCTACATTCAACTAAGTCAGCAGATTTTCGATGTTTACGGCCTGCAAGATTAGTGAAACTATGGGATAGACAGGGATGACACTTTCAGTCTTGAGTAAAAGGAATTATCTTAAACGTTGATAGTATGAACATGCTTGACCGAAAAATGTGGGATGAAGTTAGGCTAGATTACAAGCGTCTGGTTCATCATTCATAATTCAGCCGTCGTCCATTAAAAAATATCCGCTATTTTTGAGAGAAGGAATAAATTAGCCGTCAGCTGGAATCGAATCCATTGACCTTTTCTAACCCTGCAGTTTCTCTCACGTCTGAGAAATGTCGACTCATAAATAAGGTGATGAAAACATTCTGTTAATATAGTTTTTAAAAGGTTATGAACTGCTCCTATCACCCTTTTTTATCACTGTTAAAGGGTGATGTTCAGGTATTATCATCATTAAAATGTTACGTGCCATCACCAGTTTTCTGACAGTGTAATACTTCCGTGTTGTGTAACTTTACAATGTGACCAACTAGATTTATGAAAAAGATTTGATAATTTTGATATTTAAATTTTAATTTCTCCCTTTAAAGGGAGACAACTTATTAATGAAAAACTATAGGCCAGTGAGCATCCTCCCATCTCTTTCCAAAATCGTAGAGAAGATCATTCAAGAACAGTTACTTCCCTTTACAGAAATAATACTCGATCCCCGAGTTCTGCCTATAGAGCGGGCTATAGCTGCCAGTATGTATTACTACGCTTGGTGGAGGATTGGAAGAGAGCACTCGATCAAAAGACATGTGTGGCAGCAATTCTCATGGATTTGAGTGAAGCGTTTGATTGCCTGCCACACGAGCTCGTCACTGCCAAGTTGAGTGCCTATGGAGTGTCACGCGAGGGATGTGCTTTTATATCTTCATATCTTCGGAATCGGAAGCAAAGAGTACGACTTTCAACATGTGTCAGCGACTGGCGTCAGTTGCTGAAAGGCGTGCCACAGGGCTCCATTTTGGGGCCCGTGATTTTCAACATTTTTATAAATGACCTTTTTACCGAAATAAAGCGTGGTGAAATTCACAACTACGCCGACGACAATACAATCTCTGCTGTTGAGCCTACCAATGAAGAAGTTCTGTCGACCATCTCAACAGAAGCTGAAAACTCTTTGCAGTGGTTTCGTGAAAATCACATGGAAGCAAATCCGATTAAATTTCAAACCATACTGATGAAGGAACCATCTGATCAATCACAAAACATCCAGGTTAACAGCGTACCAATCAACACGGAGCCAGAGGTCAAACGTTCAGGTGTCGTTTTAGACAATAAACTTTAACTCTCATGTCAAGCAGTTGTGTAGAAAAGCTGGTGCTCAACTGAATGTACTTCAAAGACTTGCTCAGGACCTGGATTTTAAATCCAGAATGGCAATTTGTAAGTGTTTTATTCTTTCACATTTTAACTATTGTTCTCATGTGTGGCATTTCTGCGGTGCCGCCAACACTGCTAAACTGGACCGTATTCGCAGGGCACTGAAATTCGTGTTTAATGACTTTGCCTCTGACTATGATAAGTTACTTAGTAAAGCTAATCTGCCCACCCTCGAACTACATGTATCAAGAAAAAGGAAAATTCTTGTGGAAGTTTACAAATCCGCCCATTACCGTAGTCCATCATATTTATCCGCCGCTCATGTGGGACTATTTTTGTAAGCGTGAACTATTTTATAATCTGAGGAAAGGAGATCAGTTACATGTGTCACGCAGCAGAACAAAGAAGTATGGACAACAATCATTGTCAGTCTATGATGCCAAACTTTGGAACATACTATCAGACGACATGAAAAACTGTGATTTTAGAACTTTTAAACAACGTGTACAGACCTGGGAAGATAATCCATCCATTTATTAGTTTTTTATAGTCCGGTATACTAGTAACTTTTTAATTTTGTTTTTATGTTATTTTAGCGCTATTATAACATTTGTAGAATTTAGTATTTTAGTGTGAAGTTTTCTTCTTTTTTATTTAGAATTTATTGGGCAACTATTTAGTTTATTGTTTTTAGTGTAATCATCTTATTTTACTGGTTACGTGTATGTGCTTATGATTTTAAATTTTTATTAACTTAGTGTAAATACTGTAAATAAATACTTATCTTATTATTTCATCTATAACCAATCTCTATTTCTTAATATATGTTTTTATAATTTAATACTTTAGGTAATACTCACCTGATCATATCTGCTATATTATTATTCTCTTTTACTATTTAATATTTACATCCAGAATTTAACTGTGCTGCTATTCTTAGAACTACTTTGTATTTTTTTCTTCTTATTAGTGTAAATAATCACCTCACTTTTACTTTATTTCTCAATATACTTAGTATATTCGAAAGTGATTTTTTTTGGTATATATATTCACCATGCTGTTCTTAATCTATTAATATCATTTTATATTTAATGTTGACACTGTTTTTTTTAATTCGTCGGTGATATTAGCCCTCGGCTAGAGTTATTTGTATACAAAAGTGACGTATTTTATGTAAGAATCACGAGACCATGCATACAATAGCCAAGTCTGGGATACAATAGCCAAGTCTGGGAACAACAATGTGTCTAGACCTGTGCCTTTTCAATGACACAAAGACCCAGACAATAGTTCCTTCATGAAGTATCGACCAAATATCTTATCTTATGGAGTTTAGCCCCACTCCTCGAAAGATAGTTCCCGTGTATATATCTTCCTCTGCTCTTGGTTGAGCCTATATACTCATACCGAACATAGAACAATCGTTCTAAAAATCCAGGTCATAACTCACAAGTGCATCCTTGTTGTCGTCGTTGTGATTCTTACTTCCGCCAAAGCCATACAATCCGCAGATGCCAAACAATTAATCTAAGATGGTAGATCATCTGTTTATTTTGGAAACAATAAAACAATCACATCTTGTAAGTTGAGATCACGTAACTTTGATCGTCAAACAAACAGTGACAGCGGCACATATTGATTCTTTTATATCCAATTATTTTTAGGATGAAACTTTCTAAGTAAAGCAGAAATTCTAGAGATGGATGTGCCAGTCTCGTAGAAAAACTCGAACTCGTGCCCTCAGGGTTTGACACCGTAGCGTCAGCAGTAAACCACTCGGTCACTTTAGCTTCCACGAAAGAGGAATTTCGGAGATTACGTACATTTATCACCCTTCTGATGACTATGTTTTATGGTACAACTTCTAAATCCGATACTATATATATATCCTAATGCAATTTAGAAACTAGGTAACATTTAGTATATATATATAAATATACATATAATATCAGCCTTTATTCATTCTGTGCCATTATTCTGAGCCATTGTTCAGTCTATCAGAGGGGCAGCAAATATACGTTATCTAGACTTCGATCTTCAAACTTCTTCTTTTGTGGGAGCCGAGGTGACCGAGTGGTTTAGAGCGCCCGTAATATACTGCTATTCTTACATAAATATAGAAGGGTTTGGTGCTCCAACTGAGTTTTGCAGACATAGATAGGAACTCCAAATTGTTTCAAGAATACGAAGACGATCAAGATATTCAGTATTTTCATATTGAACAACACACTGGCCGAATGTCTTTGCCGAATATTCTCCATTCAACAGTCGCAGCCCGATTGTCGCGATTAACTTTTGGACAAAATCGTTTGGTTTTTCATGTGGTGTTAACCCGTTTTGTCACATGTCAACAAAATGCATACGTTTGGATGATACAGGCTGCAACCCGGGCCAATGTGACTGCCCGCGGCTATATTGATTTACATTGCCGACAAATAATACAAAGAATCCATACAAAGCATGCTAAATACAAAGCATGACTGAGATACGTACTCTGGAAACGACTCGGAATTCATTTGGATAGATAATAATGGTCAGTGATTAGGATTTTATGTATAGAACATCATTGTGTCTTGCTGACATCAATGAAAGCTGTGGAACTCCTCTCTGTTGTAAGAACCCATCTTGTGCTTTTATTATTCTTATTTCATACACGTTTGAAATTGGTACTATAACTGTCATGCGAAATAGGTATTTCGATTTCAATTAAATTCTTGTATGGACGACAGCTGACTATTGAATGACGGATCTGATACTTGCCAGATCATGCAGAGAAAGCTGTGAAATCCAAACACATTCGGCTCCAAATCTGGAAACTGTATTGCTTCATCTTGGAGACTGAATTGTCATCGGTTAACATCATAGAATCCTCAAAGAGATACAAATACCGCAGGTCGAAGAAAGTTATCCCTTAAATGTCTACGCAATAACAAATATATTGTGATCAAGGAAGCGGATAAAGGATCAGCTGTTGTAATGATTTAAGTTTAAGACTTTAGGTATAAAATAGTACGCGACAACCCCATCAGTTATGAAAACTGAGCAGGCACGAAAATCCAAATGGATAAATTGGTGCTGAATGTCATTGACGTCGTAACATCTTCTGTTGTTTCATATTTAACAATTTATTGACATAATAAATGTGGATATGCTACATTGAATACAAAAGCATGTAACCGCTCAAGTAGGGGTTCTCTTTCGTATAAATGATCGCATGATACACCAAATACTACCTATGCGAATAAATTTTAAAGTAACGAGGTGAATACATTGACTTCGTTTTGCAGGAGTTACTTTGTGTTAGGCTCCTGCACTACGGTTGGCTGTTTACTGCAATTGTAAAAATAACTCGGCTAATAGTTACAAAATATGTTCTTGTCACGTGCAAGCATTCTGTAAATACAGATCGACTGTGGTTGTATAAATCAATCAGTAAAAATCTCTACCGTTAAGTAGGATTATATGACATATGAATTAATCAAATATTCCCCTTGTCGATTCCCAAAGTGACCGTTCAGAAATGAAGGAATCCGAATTGTATTGCATACCCTATTTTTAAATTATCCAGTGGAAATATTTACTCCATCTTCTTAAGGAATACTGGTATCATTAAATATATAGTGTTCACTACTCTCATCTTTGAAATGATCTACAATGTTTCAGATAGATAAGGTAACAGATAAACCGCTTCGACATTCATGATGCAATCAGTCCGGCTTAAGTGAAATTCCATGAGGAAGTAGCCTATTTTTAATCATCAGGAGCGCTTGGAGTTACTCAGATTTGGCACAACTGATCGCGACAGACTCCCTATGAGTGCGGGGCGTGGCACATGCTATTTGGCCTTTTAATGTTGACGTATACGTAAAATAATGATAATTTCTTCTACTCTCATGTCACGGGCTTGTGATGCTGACAATGAAGAAATTGGTTTATCACAAAGGAAAAGCAACGAAATTAACCACGCCATGTTGCATTCATGAAAAATAAAAATAATGATATTAAGGAGAATTTGATGACAGGTGCAACCTTTTGTTTTGAGAGTATCATTGCGAAACAGTTGAGCAATTTTCTCTTCAACTTGCAAACTTTTTACAGGTAATTAGAGATGTTAGGGTTTGATACGTCTTAATTCCTGAAAGAGAGGAATTACGCATAATCTTAGTTCAGGATCCATTATTCCCACAGATCAATTTCACATAAACTAGGTTGAAAGTAACTCCGAAAATGGAAGTCATTGTGATAAAATATTCTATATTTCGGCAGTGCTTATGCCATCATCAGGAATACATATATATTCCTGATGATGGCATAAGCACTGCCGAAATATAGAATATTTCAGCACAATGACTTCCATTTTCGGAGTTACTTTCATCCTAGCTTAGTTCAGGAATCAGGAAGCAAGCGACAATGGTAGAATACAGATGAAATACACGAGGTTTATTTTTCCCCGACAGGGCACATACAATACCATACCTTCTCATAACATAAAATTACCTTCTGGAGACACAGATGTTACAGTATAAGTCAAGATGTTAAATTACTTCGCCAAAATTGGATTTGCTACGAAGTTTTACACACAGCCAGAAAAAAATGGATTTTTAACAACACCAAGAAAATGTGTTGTACTCAGCACCAATAAATGGTATTGAATTTCGAGCAACGCCATATGTCCCAACACCCTTTATCGATGTTGGTCAACACAATACCAACACCATTATTGGGAGTTGAACTGGTCCCAACACCACTTTTTACTGTTTGTATTGAGCAACACCATTTCTCAACATCACTTTATGGTACTGATCAGCCCTCGACAACAACAAAAAGGGTGATAGGCCAACACCATTTTTCTGACTGTGCAAAGTTTGCAGTAAACAAAACTTTTGACATGACATAGAAATAAACAAGTAAACTGCGAATTACAAGCGTCTGGTCCGTCATTCATAATTCAGCCGTTGTCCATTAAAAAATATCCGCGTCGATAATCCAAAGACCTTTTTCATATTCCATATAACAACATTAGCACAAAATTTAAAAAGATAACCATACTATACATAAACATAGGCTAGTTTCCTGCAAGAGAGATGATGTCGCCAAAACCTCATGATGTTCCAAAAATATCAAATCCGTATCGACGATCAGTATTCTTAATCCATATGATATTCGCTGTAAGGTCGTCATCTAGAGAATGACGTATCTCAGTCACGCTTTGATTGTGTCTGTTCATATGAGCAACATGAATATCTTGAAGAACATGGGTTCATACGGCCCCTAGTGCCGGGTTAAGCGGAATTAGTCTTGCCAACACCAGAAAAGACAGATTTCACCTCTCAACTTATCTTGTCCATGCCTGCCAGCTGTCTATCTTCGAACACGGATCTATACGGAAACATTAACGCTACAGGCTGGTCAGATCCAATGACCCCTGCAAGCTGGCCAAATACGCTCCGTTAATAAAATTGGAACAAGTCATTTGTTTTGGGGGGTTTTTAAATCAAGAGCACAAATGAAAATTATTTCACCTGGAAATTGTACAACATACTTAATTTCAATATAGTAGAGATATTAACTCCTTTTGTTATTATAAGTGACCAGGCACAACATGTACGACGCCTACACAGTTATATGGGTATTTCAGATATACCCCTCACTAGAAATAAATGTTTATCTGGTCAGGACAACATTTAAACCAAAGAGCCTAATATACGATTTCATGCACCAGGAAAAGAAAGCGCGTAAAGGGTACCATTTTCTTCGAGTATAGTTTGAATTGAACAGCTGTAGCCGGTTTCTGAACAATAAATGGTCTCTAAAATCGATATGTGGAAAAAATACACACAATTTGAAACGCTTACATACATAACAACATCGATGCCATACAAAAACATAACCTTATACATGTAAGTCTCAAAATTAAAATAAAATAATTGACATGGCCAACTGTCAAAGTTCGTTAGCATCTTGTCTGGCTTTATTGTATCCACATGACATTATTTTAATTCTAAATTAGATGATCACATGACATTCCACAGCTAACGCCTGTATAGTCTCATCGTCGCTGGGGCAAGTTCGTTGCACTGGACCGGAACGTTCTATAGTCACAGAACTTACTGCGACTCCAGCAACTACCATGGAACAGAAAAATGCATACGGAAATACATAAAAATAAGCACTTCAACTGTGAATTGTGACTGTCTGATCTCAAATACTACATGTCAAATTCATAAACACGCTCCTTTGCAGAGATCACGCTGTCCACAAAACGGGGTGTATTCTGTCAACTCCAGGAACGACAGATTTAAACTCGCAACTAATTCTGACCATGGCTGCTAGGTGTTTATCTTCAAACATGAACTCTGTAGGTTGGCTACATCCAGTGACCCCTGCATGCTGGTCAAATATTCTATGTCAATGATCAATCATTTCTGAAATTATGCACATGGAAATTGTTTCATACTTAATGCTTAATGATTCAAAGCGGAAGGATATACAGTGTTGTTTGTATAAAACTCCATTGAATATACGGTACGGCCATACCGGTGACAGGCACAAGTCGTGCCATTATTTCAGTCTGTCTTTTGTGGAGTTGCGTGAATGTACGATATACTTCGATCATCAGACTTCTCCGCTTCCACACCGGGATCATTTTCATGGCTCAAGTAAGTGCTACCCTAACAAAAGCCTATAGGCTTTAATATACGCCGGCACATTATGAAAAATGCTTGATAGATGTGGACAAGCGATCATATGCAGACAGGTGGTTATGTGTGTTCATAAATGCATAATCATGTATCCATCAAACACAAGCAATTCTGACCGCCTCTTCTCCCAAAATTGATCCACTTCAGGAAATTGTTTCATACTTAATTTTAATATTGTAGAGAAATTAACTTATTTAAGAAACCAGACAGAACATGAACGACGGCTACAAAAATATCTAAATTCCACAAAATGATCAAGATTGTGTTAAGTTAACCGCGATTATTCTCATTGAAGAATCTGCTAGATAACGAACGGATTTTAAGAAACCAGGGTAGGTAGCGTCCATAATTCAAAGACCTATTCCATATTCCTTATAACAGATTTAGCACCAAATTCAAAGACAACAAGCAAACAACAATCAAGTATATAAAAACATAGATATATGATATATAATACAGAAGTTGTAATACTTAACAAAAAATTTACAATTGATTAGAATTTCGCCACTAACCAATGAAACACCGGGATTTCTTTTTGAAAATTTGAATTGACAAATGCAGTGCTTCAAAGCGGAAGGGTATACAGTGTTGTTTCTATAAAACTCCATTGAATATACGGTACGGGTACGGCCATACCGGTGACAGGCACAAGTCGTACCATTATTTCAGTCTGTCTTTTATGGAGTTGCGTGAATGTACGATGTACTTCAATCGTCAGACTTTTCCGCTCCCACACGGGGATCAACTTCACGGCTCCAGTAAGTGCTATTCTAACAAAAGCCTATGGGCTTTATATACGTTGGTACAGTATGAAAAATGCTCGACAGATGTGATGGAAAAGCGACCATACGAGGACAATGCAGACAGCTAGTTATGTGTGTTCATAAATGCATAATCTTGTATCCATCAAATACAAGCAATTGTGACCGCCTCTTCTCCCAAAATTGATCCACTTCAGGAAATATGACCTTCAGAGAATTTGAATTTGCCATACAACATTAACTTGTTTGGGGCTTTTCATTCACAAATGTTAAAGGTTAAAAGTGTGCAATAAAGTTTGATCACAATCCACATCATAGAACTTGAGATATCTCATAGAGAACAGACAGACTGACATACAGACAGACATGTCATCATTGAGAGGTTTTGACCGTTTCTCTCTTGGAGGAAACCGTCTTGTGTTTTCATTATTTTTATTTCATACACATTTGTAATTAATGCTGTCATACGAAATAGGTCTTTCGATTATTGACGCGGAAATTCCTGTATGGACGACGGCTGAATATTGAATGTCAGATTCGCGGCTTGCTAGTATCGATAGGTTTCCTTTCTGCCATGAATTTGAGGAAAAACATGAAACCTGATTATTGTTATGTTGCGATTATAGCACAATATCATAATTTGTCTTTTAAATTTTCGCCCTAACTAACCTTGGCTTTGATCTTTTCAGTTATTTTATGATCCACGCGTAAAGTATACCCAAAGTTAAATATCAATCTATAACCTGGAACAAGAGATACTTCACAGACAATTCAATTGTACAGACAGACGGATGGACGGACATCAAAATGAATAAGAATACAAGCGTCTAGTCCGTCATTCATAATTCAGCCGTCGTCTATTAAAGAATATCCGCATCCATAATCCAAAGACCTATTCCATATCCATATAACAGTATTAGCACCAAATTCAAAAAAGACAATCATAGTATACATAAACATAGGCTAGTTTGCTGCAAGAGAGAAGCGGTCAACAATTTTCAATGATTCTTTTTATCCATGAAATGGAGATATATTTGAAATTTGATTATAAAACATGTAATACTCATCGGTGAACAACACTACTTTTTATTCTCTCATTCTGTGACGTAGATGACCTCGATCTTTCACCTCCGACCTCGAGGTCACTACATACACCGTCAGAATTTTTGGGTATAGACGTGACGTATCCAAAATAGTAGGGTGAAGACGGAATTTGACCCAAATTCCTTCTCAGTAACGTCTATACCCAAGAATATCTGGTCAACTTTACCAAATTCTTCTGAGAGTGTAACGTTGGATAAGGCAGACCGAAGCTACATGTATTAACCCATTCATAACTTGGAACAGCATTTTTCCAGGTCCTCTAGTGAAAGTGAACTTGGCCCTTTACTTTTTTATTAGCTCAAACAGATTCTTCTTCATACCAGAAGTTTGGTACCAATCCATTACCTGGAACTAGAGATTTTCTAATTTTTTCCACATTTTTGGCCCAAGTTTCCTTGACCTTGTGATCGCATTATACGACCTCATTTATCGACGGGCGTATAATGATAATCGATATTAACATAAACGGATATTAAGTATACATGTTGCTGCTTTCTTTGATGAACAACAAGCACCAAACTGAGATCAGTTATCGACAACTCTGTAGTAGCTCCATCCATCATGATCGCCTATATCACTATTGCTGAACTCGCGGATGTCCTCCAGGAGTTCACACTGCACGGATGTGTTCTGATGATCCTTTATGTTAAATGACGAGCACCGTGGATGTTTGTAACAATCCGCAATACAATTAACCCGAGACGTTACAGTGGAATCCCTCAAAACCATAGTCGAAGCCTTTCTTCCCGGGGCCAGTGTATACGCAGGGCAGATTGGAGATGCTGGGGTAAATAAAGCAAAAAATGCTTGGCATGGAAAAAATGATTGTGTCAGAAATGATAACACTAACACATTGTCTATCAATATTTATTATGATATAAATCATGAAAATATGCTTACTATTTGGCAAAAACGGCGGCTTTATTGTGAAAGAAATTAATTGTGAAACAATCACGTTTAGTATAACCAAGTATACAGTTGGTGGTGACTGGAATTCAGTTTTATATGATTTCTATTACGTCCCATATGACAGAGCTCACCAATTACCAATATACGAGTTGTCAGAGCATTTCCATCATAGCTCTCTAGATTTGTATCTAAGACCGCTTATGCCAGTGCTAGGAGCCGTGTGGTCATGTCATCCAAGTTGCCACATGAACAGGTACAATAAAAGCGTACCTGAGATACAACACATATTACGAATCGTTAGATTTTTGGTATGTGCTTTAGAATAGACTAACCAGAAGGCTATACTGTGGAGCCAAGTGACTCTGTCAACTGGTATGTCGGCACCTCTTCCCACTTCCTTTATATGTGTTGTAATTTATAAAATTTTACGAAATGGAAGTTTTCCATACTGGTCCTCAAGGATCTCAAAACTTCCAATATTGTCTCATATGATGTTAAAAATATGAAGGATCCTAAAAGATTTGAACCATTGGATATTTTGTAAATTGGAGCGATATGCAAGAGCTGGGAAAAAGTGACGACGTCTGGTGACTAAAAAGCGACCATATGACTCTACCGTAAAAGTATCCGTCGGCACCTAACATTCTGAATCGAGAATACGGTGGATTCTCGGACGTAGCCTTAGTATCTCAGCCGTGCTTTTGTTGCAGTTGTTCATGTGGAGACTATGATGACAGATCAGCTTAAACAACTCATCTGATGTTATTGGATGAGCATCATGGACGTCTGATGGAGTAAACGCCTTAACATGGGTAACCTGGTGAATGCAAGAAACCTAGAAAAGCTAACCTGTACTGTCCGACGTCGTACGTCTTAAATTTTCATCCGAAACAATAAACCTACATAAGGCTGCTTACGCGTTTGACAAAAATTCGTACAAACAATAGAAACTTACATGCCATTGTTCTCCAGAGCTGCATCTCACATAAATTTAGATGATCAATACAGACAAGAATCTTGTTCTCTGCTCGGTTCAGTAGCCAACTGCATCTCACATAAAGTTAGATGATGAATACAGACAAGAATCTTGTTCGGTGCTCGGTTCAGTAGCCAACAATTAGTTGACAGCTGTCTTTGAAAAGCAACTATTGAGTGCGTGAGTTGGGATTTAACTTCGTGTCCAGCAACGAGCATTTACTAATCCACATACGTGTCTATATATATCTACAAGAGACAATAAATCATATCGGAAAAAGACTACTTACATCCCTTCGTTCCCCAGATTTGCACCTCACATAAAGTTAGAATTCCAACTCCATGGATTCGGATCTGGACATATCTTGCGTAAACTGGAGCGGAGCAGTTGAATCTGTGGGTAAGTCCCGCACCCATAGGCTCTTCTTGTTCGTGATGACACATACTCGGCTCATTTAACGTGAACCCGTCACCCATCACGCTCCTCGACATAGATACAGTGAATTTACGAAGACGGTCAGCTGTAAAATATAAAAGGCACATCTT
>JAVTVY010039418.1:0-17229 GCA_036873755.1 Hanleya hanleyi | reverse complement strand
GTACTGTATGTTAGTAAGAGATGTCATATAAGAATAGTCAGATTGAAACAGAGCAGCAAAAAAATAGACAAGCAACACTAGTCAAGAGTCATGTCCGTTTCAGGTGATTCCGTCACGAACATTTCGAAGCATGATTTACTGAAAATGCTGGATCATCTGTAGATTTTTCATGAATCCGTAAACAGATGTCATATAGAATAGCAAACTAAACTTGAAACTACATGGCAAGGGCGTAGACAAGTTGTGAAGTTTGGGGGGGCTTAGGGGGAGAGTCTGAGAGGGGGGTATCCCCCCTCGCAGCGTAGAATTTTTTTGGAAAATTTTTGGTGGAAATATCCTATAACAGTGGCGATCACTACGTGATATTATTATACAAGGTGAAATGATCATTCAATCCGGAGTTTGCACTATAATTCAAGCTATTTCTTAGACAATACTATTTTGTCTAGATAGCAGGGGCGGTGCATTGATGCGTGGTTGACCGCATGAGTTCTGGTGTTCGTTCTGAAGTTGCCAAACTTATCAAAAATGTAAGCTTAGTGGTCCTTTCTCGGAATAGTAGAGAAAATTATCCATATTCATCAAATTTACACCAGTTAAATAGTGACTGCGTTTGGGTTAGATATTTTACCTGTATTTCTAGGGTTTCTCCGTGAAAATTATTCGAGAGTTCATATCTCTCGTTTGTAAATAAATAAATACTCAACAAATGACTGGGATCTCAATCAAAAAAAAAGTTTATGGTGAAAAAGTTCTGAAAAAATCTTTTCAGCCAACGTGTTGACATTTTTCGTCCAAATGGGCGATATGTGATTGAATTAGAGCACATTATTCGTTTCTCGGAGAAAATCACACGGGGTCTTTGAATCCGATATCGCCAAACTTTTGCGTTGTTCTCTGACCGATTGCAATTAGTCTAGCCCTTCTGGTAAGCATCGTTGATGATAATTTTACTTCCCCTGTAATACGCAACAATTGATAAAGATATGTGACAAGCTAAACATTTACTTCTCTGCTATGTTTGCTTTCTAATCATTCTTTCTTTCCTTTTTTTCTCTCTTTTTCTTCTGTTCTTTTTTTTTTTTGCCGGACGTCAATATTTGACCCCCCAAGCCCCCCCTTGTCTACGCCCTTGCATGGGTATGACCACGGAACTTCCGAGTACATGACTTTGAATAAAGAAAAAGTCTTCCCAACGGTGATTCCGTCACGGTGGAATTCATGATCTGTGAATCCGATCAACAACCTAGCCGGACAATCTGTCAAAAATTATCCGTCGTCTGGGTAAGGTTGAAGCGTAATCGGAAGCTCGGACTGTGATACAGGCAAAAACTGTTGTTGTTGTAGTCTAGAAAAATAACTGGCATGCACTCTATGGAGAAGGGCCTCGAGGCACAAAGTGCAATTTTTTGTTGTTGTTTATCTGCAAATCCGCTCAACTCGATGGGTATCTTTCACTTGTTCTCACAGTTGCCTGGCCTGTGTGATATTGGGTGGTCGAAGTCTACGTATAGTTTTTTTCAATAAATTATGGAAATTAATATAAACATATATTTTTTTAAATAGATTTTTTATAAGTGTATTTCTCTTTCATCTTTGGCTCAATTAAAGTCATTCTCTAAAATGTGAAGCCGAGTTAATACAGTTTTTAATTATCTACCAAACCCTGTCCTCTATGACATAGAATAAAAGAGAAGTTGGGAATAGAACCGCTCAACACAGTCATTTCTAAACATCAAGTTGTACATAAGTATTTTTACTTACTCTGTACAAGCTGAGGGCATTTTTGTGGCTTTTGAAAATTTTGAGATTTTTGCGAGTCTGTCCATATTTAACTAAGCGACGTCCAAGCGAGCTAATGTACGCGCGTTATATTCATATCAAGTATGGTGCGGCTTGTGTTCAATGAGGCTTGGAATGTTTATGCAATTAATTTTCTTCTCACTGTTACACAATAAATATTTGCTGCGTGGAATCCAGTCATTTGTTCCATAGGGGCAATATTCTCATCAGCCATCACCATTCAATGTGAATGTGATACATGTACAAGTCCATGGTCATTGATACAGTAAGGTGAAGGCGAAGGTGACCTGTAACACCAGTATACAAAATTATACCGAGCGCATTGAATCCTCATCATATGATGTTGAGACAGATCAGAACGAAGTGTCGGTAAAATCAGGTGTGTTTTGAAGAGCATTCTCTCATCAATGATGATGCTATACTGTACACATACAAAATATGAAGTGTTGCTGTGTTGGGCCTATAGCACAAAATCACAAGCAAGTTGGTACAACTAGGCACACAGGGTCTCATTTCTGTCGATAACGTGTTGATTTGGGTGAGGGGATCCTCTCATGGGGAGGTGTGGGTGGGATGGGGCCTAATGTCTCAAGCACTTTTCCAGGTTTTCCATCAATATACTCTATTCCATACCCCAATATTTCAAGCACGTCAAATCAAACAAAAATTATTTGCTGGGAATGTGACTTTCACACCCTGTCTGGACATGCTAGTGAGGAACCCTCAATCCCAGATTAATTACCATTGATGAAGCTATGCAAAATTGAGCTTGGCATCCGGCCGTATGTTATTCAGTGATGTATTACGCTACGGACCCTGTTGCCTCGACGGAGGTCTTTGCGCTCATCCAGCGCTTGTTGTCATATCAGTTACTTTGCTTATGTCATTTATATATAGGAGAAATAAAATTGGTCCAAGAATCGAACCTTGCGGAACACCATAATCTACTGTCATTGATTTTGAAAATGCGCCATTGTACACAACCGTTTGTGACCTTTCAGATAAGTAGCTATTGAACCAGCTGTTTGATTTGCCTCGGAAACCATAGTAGTCGAGTTTAGCGAGTAAAATGTTATGATTGACGGTGTCAAATGCTTTAGATAAATCTAAGAAAGTAACAATACTGTAATATTTAGATTCCTTAGCGGAGGTGAGTGTATCATATAGGGAATTACAACACATATAAGGGAAGACACGGCTAGTGATGTTGAGTGATTTTCCCGAAAGCCAAATTGATCTTTCGTGAGAATTTCATTAGTTTCCATGAAACTGGTTATTTTCTTGACAGTTTCTCGAGTATTTTACTAAAGCATGGCAGAATAGATATTGGTCTGTAGTTAGAGATAATAGAAGGATCATCTGATTTAAATATTGGAGTAACCTTGGCATTCTTGAATAATTTTGGAACTTCGCCAGTGTCAAAAGAAGAATTGATTATTCGAGAAAGCGGAGCAGAAATGTAATTAGATATTAGTTTAATTAATGACATTCTGATTTCGTCTAGGCCAGGGGCCGCTGATTTCAAAATCATTATTGTTTCCTGAACCTCATTGGGACTAACCGGTGTGAACTCAAAATTATTTGAGATAGACATATCTGCATGTAGGTAATCTTTGAAATTTGTGGTCGCATCGGGTATTTGAGAATCGAGTTTGGAAGCAATTGTACTAAAGTAGTCGTTAAAGCTGTCTGCTATTTTATATTTATCCGATATAAGTTCTCTCTTTACAGTGAATGAGTCTGTTGTTTTAACACATCTATTTCTATTCATGAGCTGGTTTAGCACCTTCCATGTTCCCTTGATATCTTGATTGCTTTCATTAAATTTTTGTTCAAAATTTCGTTTTTTAGATAATCTGATACTATGATTAAGTTTGTTTCTATAAGTTCTGTATTGGCCATGAGTTATGTCATTTTGGTTTACAAGGTACAGTCGATATAACTTGTTTTTCTCATGAATCGATTTTAATATACCGTTTGTGATCCATGGTTTTGTGATCCTGTTTTTGTAAACTTTGTGTGATACTATCGGAAAAGAGTCCTCAAAAATCGGGTTGAACTCAGACAGAAATCTACAATGTATCTAGCAAGATATTAGGGTCGTTACTATCGTGAACACTGACGCTCCAATTAACTTCGCTAATCCGTCTAGTAAAAAGTTCTTTTCGATCCGATGTGATTTTTCGATAGGTTATGTTTTGGTCAGTGAATTTCGATATATATTCTGTTTTTAAAATATGAAAAAACTGGGAAATGATCAGTGATGTCGGTTAAAAATATACCTGATAATAGGTTATTTTCGTGAAAATTGGTGAAGATATTATCAATAAGTGTTGATGAGTGAGTTCGGACTCGCGTCGGTTTGGTGATTTGGGGGAAAAAATAGTGAGACTTTAGGATTTCTAGAAAATCTTTTGAAGGCGAATGACGATCTATTTTAAACAGATCAACGTTAAAATCGCCCATAAACACACAGTTGTTATTTTCAACGTCTGGTACATTCAGGACGCGTTGTAAATATTGATTGAAAACATTAACATTTTTATCTGGCGGTCGATAAAAAATGCCTACTATATATTTCTTCTCTTCTAAAATTAATTCTAAAAACAATGATTCGTATTCACCATCTTTGTCTAGCTGAGAGAGATCTTCTCGTACTTTGCAGGATTTCAGATTCTCGTCAACATAGAAGATCAGCCCCCCACCCCTTTTGTTTTTCCTTGAAGATGCGAATGGGACATATCCTGGTATGTCAAATAGTTTTTCAGTCGTAGGATTCAACCAACTTTCAGAAAATCCCAGAACAGAAAATCGATGCTGCAGGTTATGAACGA
This sequence comes from Hanleya hanleyi, assembly GCA_036873755.1. NCBI lineage: Eukaryota > Metazoa > Mollusca > Polyplacophora > Lepidopleurida > Hanleyidae > Hanleya > Hanleya hanleyi. The sequence goes on along the minus strand of JAVTVY010039418.1, from coordinate 12,592 downwards.
AGCCTGTAATTTCCGAGAAGTGTTTTTAAGACTTCGAACGTTCATGTGTAAGAAGGAAACTGTACTATGATTACCATCGGTACAAAGGTTATTGGTTTCTTCTATGAAACTGGTGTCCGTATAATACTTGGACTGGTGGGTATTTATATTGTTCCAATGAGCAATTTCTAAATCGTTGTCATCTATGAGGGCTTTAGAGTGGTCAATGTCATTCAATTCGATCGGATTGAAAGAGAGATTTTCAATAAACTCCAAATTTATTGTAGGCTGTGAAGGACAGGAATGGCTACTATCTTCTGGTATCTCACTATCAAAAAATGGCAATTCAGACACAAGACCCGCGAGTGGGACATCCGTCAAAGTATTATCAATATTATCCATTGTATTGCGTAATACCTCCAATATACATAAAATAGAAATAGATTCATTTCTTCTTAATTTTCAATTATGAGAGGGAATTTTGAACGGCTCATCTATTCCACTTCGACTTTTCAATGTATAATTTAACCCCTCGTGGTCATTTTCAAACTTTATGTGTGTTTACTGTTGATGAACAGTCTATAACTTTTGTTTAGCCGCTTGTGGTATATATTCACAAATGGCGTAAACACAAATTATGTGAACTGCTCTCAGCAGACCAGACTGTACATTATATATGAGTGCCTTTGCCACTACCTAACGATGAAGACAGTTTAGTCTTTGAAAGTTTGTAAATATATTCATCATGAAACAATATAGACGTGTGTCTGTCGTAATTATTATGTTGAAATTTATTCACAATGGACGATTTGCAGTATACATGTAGTTCAATTTAATCCCTGGACAATGCTCTCTGGCCTCGATGCCAGCGGGCGGTATAGCGACACCTGGCTGGCCGCATGAGCTGCGGGTCGTCAATCCGGGTACTTCGCTATGTCTGTAACCCAGAATATCTTTTTAATCGAGGATAACTAAAGTACATTCCACCTGAAGTTACCAAAATTATCATAAATATAAATTTATTGGTACTTTCTTGGAATAGTAGGAATATTCGATCCATATTTTCGTATTTACACCAGATAAATAGTCAACTAGCAATAGTTGAATCGTGTTCCATGTTAAAAACATAGGCGGGAGATCATGAAAACAAACCGAAGCTCACGCGTTGGCCCAGGTTGGGGGCCCCTGTCCCTGGCACCGGGACAAGACAGCATTGTCCAGGCATTAACGTGGAAAGGACCCATTCTGTCCGAGGATTTTCGAAGTACCACAATCAATCATAGAGATGATGTCTGGAATGGAGGGGTCGTTTATTATCCCTATTAAGGCTTTCCACATCTGATTGATACCTATCGGTCATGTTTTGCGGAGTGATGACTACGTTTCCATTCAATCCAGCTCATAGATAAATTCATCGAATGTTTCGATTCATCCCGTAAAAGCATCGCATGATTTATGTTTAACAATTACTTTGCTTGGTTTGGTGTAATATCCGCCTAATTATTTGTCTATATTTAGAGAATAAAGAACTTTGAACCACAAGAATTATGACATCGAATTAAAAATTAAATTAAGACTCGAACAGAAGTTTACAATACTCCATTAAAATAAAAGAAATGAATGACTTTTCGACGGATGTGTATATTTTCTGTTAGATTTCCAGGAAAATCCTCGTTGCATGATGTGCTACACTTCTCTTCTTGATGGGCTACACGTATCCATGTAACAATCATCTCCATGTGTCAGCTTAAATATGAACACAGGCCTTCTTAATGCCAATCACAGACAGCTGTTGCTTTATGGTTGTAAATCAAAATTGCAATGCCACATCTATACAGAAATTTAAATTAGTATGGGGGAATTGAACATTGTTCTCGCAAAAGCAAAATTCATTTCGGTTTCGACGTAGAGGATGACCGCTGTCACAACAACATCCAGACGTGTCGACTCTCGACACCTGCATCGGTTATCGGCACCCAGATGCAAAATAACTTCGGAACTTTCGCAAAAAAACGAGGGATGCCAGAAGGGTCACATGATGGACTTACTTGCAAATGTACTCATGTCATATTTTAAAATTGTATAAATATTAATATACACTGAAAGTTGACTAAACATCAGACGTGAGGAATTTATGATTTTCTTTCTGTTTAATGGAGAAAAGATCATGGGGTCATAAATACATAGATGAGACTGTTATTTTGTTGCCATCTTTGTATGTGACATAGATGTAGATTGGAGAAAACACGAAAAAGTGTCTTGGTTGTCTTTCTATGGAACAATCATCTGCACCTGTCGGCTTTAATATAGACTCAGGCTTTCTTAAAGCCGAATGCCAGTACGCAAATTCCAACCAATCCACAAGCACTTGTTGCTTTATTCCTTGGTCAGTTAGGATCAACCGTCGCAGTTCTGTATATCAATATCTGATTTTACCACGATCGAATGCACTTATAATGATAAATTGATAGTTGGAATATGACATTACTATCTATTTGCATCTCTGAATAAAAAAGTTTGGCGAGTTTACATTCAGCGTATTTATTTTTTAAAAAACAAAACCCCTCAAACGCGCAGGTTTGCGACTTTCCCGGGTATTTTCTTTGAAAACTTGACCTTGACCAGTAACCTGAACATATGTGTCAAATAATAAAACTTCATTTGGATCTTACTTTTAGAAATTTCGTTAAATTAAAAATCTCACACAGTTCGGCAGAAAAATTTATTGCGTATTAATGGTATAGAGTAATTCGATGATGTTACGATATGATGCGACACCAGAAGAATATGCATGGGATTGAAGACTCCGAGGAGCCCACTGAGGCGGCAGATACCGAAACAGAAACTACTGAGTCTATTTACTGATACGGAGCATTACCCCAGATAGTCAGCCTCAAGGGCGTAGACAAGTTGTCAGATTTGTGGGGGCTTGAAAGGGGGAGAGTCTGAGAGGGGGGTATCCCCCCTCGCAGCTTAAGAATTTTTTTTGAAACTTGATGGTAAATTGGCACTCTCTGGGAGCATCTGAGTAGTATAACGTTGTAACAACTGAACTTTAATTTATCCCAAAATGTCTCATAACAAAGACGATCACTGCAATGATATACAAGCTGAAGTGATCATTCAGTCTCAGGTTTGCACTATATTTCAAGTTAATCCTTAGACAATACCGACGGTCACGGATACGTAAAGGGGAACAACTTTGCTGACATACCGGTAGAGGGCGGAGTGCAGAGGGGGTCAGATTTATCCTGCAGCCATACGATAGCTTGCGACGCTACGAATATATACATTTTGATACATTTGTATTATGACGTTCTCTTGTGACGTTTGTTATTTGGACCGCCAACAATGGCATCGCGAGTGGCGTCATCACAATATGGATTGTTGCAACGTCATAGCGAATGATCGACGTCACAGAAGAACATACCAGATTCTTCAATTCATTTGGACTAGAAATATATATCTTACATCATACAACAAGAGCGCCTCGTGTGTCTGTCAATATGTTAGGATAGTCACTCTGCAGTACATCTGTTTTAATTTCATTTTGACCGCCCATTTATCGAACTGGAAACCGTTTTGCGTCAATTTCCTTTGATCCACCATGTTAACAATCTTCGATCTGACCCCCAAGCAGTCACGCCCTCTGCCGTGACGTTGGTAAAGTTGCTTCCCTTTGTACATCCGTGACCGTCGGTATACTGTCGTGCCCCGATAGCAGCGCGTGTCTGAGCACGTTTCGTCTCTGACGTTTCCGACGATATTTCTGGGACAATTTATCCGACAACATTGAAACTTCACACAGTAGATAAAAAAAATACTAAATTTATTCCCCTCCAGTAGTTCTCAATAAATCGCGAAAACAAAAATTAGATGGGAAATTTGTGAGATATTTTTGACTTTTTACGTCAAGCTGGCATGTTTTAACAATGGCAGATCAAAGTTATCGTGGCCCCAAAATAACATGGTAGGTATCGGTGACTTTGGTCAGTTCTCAACAAATTTTAATGAAAGACAGAAATACAATTCGGGCTTTTTAGTTTATATACTGTGTTTCAATGTTGTACGATAAATTTTCTCCGAAATATCACCAAAAACGTCTGGGATTTATTATCTGGGAAAGACAGTAGGTTTATTTCTAGGGTTTCTTTATGAAAAGTAGTTGAGAGTTTGTATATCTCTTGTTTGTGAATAAAGAAGTACTGGGATCTCAATTGAAAAACAAAATAAGTTTGTAGTGAAAAAGTTTTGATGTTTTTTGTCCAAATAGGCGGCATTTGATTGGATTTGGAGCACACTATTCCATTCTCGATTGAAGCCCGAAATCGTCAATCTATGGCTTTGATCACTGATCAATTGCAATCTTATTTTAGGCCTAATGGTATGCACTGGCGGTGATAAGTTTACTTCTCCTGTAATAATTGAATAAGATACGTGATCTTATATGCTATGTTAGGTTTCTTTTTCTTTCTTTCTTTCTTTCCTTTTTTCGTTTGTTTGTTTGTTTTGTTCTTTTTTTTTTTGCCGGCCGTCAAAATTTGGGGGGGCTCAAGCCCCCCCAAGCCCCCCCTTGCCTACGCCCTTGAGCCTACGTCCCAGGGAAGTGAGGACGAACCTCCCTTCTGGAATCGTATTGTGCATGGAGCTATTAATACCCATGCTGTGGTAATCGAAGACGCCGGACAGGATAACTTGCGACAGGCGTACATACTTAATGCGCCACAGCATCACCATCACGAAAACAGCCTTGGCCATCTATGAACGGTATAGCCTGCTGCCGCTCGAAATGAAAGGCGACTCCACGCACAGGTCCATCATGAAGACCGGCTCCCCCAGCGTGGGTATGATGTAGGCCTACTGGAGAGAAAAATAAACTGATTGACCTGTCATCCATGTTGTTGTTGTTGTTGTTCTCTCATCTGTATCAAGAGCCCCCAGGCCAGGTAGGGTTAAATGGTAAAGATATATTACAACATTTGAAATAACAACTCGATACAGCGTCATATTGAATGAATGCCATAGTATATGGCATCGAATACTGCAGAGCTCCCCATGGAAACCTCGCAGCCATGGTTGGAAAAAGTTCAATAGTGCGTTGATTCACGATCATATCACTCTAAATTACTTAGTGGGTTAAACTAACACAAACAGTATACATAACTTGCGGACAGTCCTGTATGCGTTATGAAGAGTTTTAAATATAATTGCCAGAGATACTCAACGATCTGTGTCTTTAGGAAATATTATACCACCCACAAAATATCTGTCTTCAAGAAATATTATACCACCCACAATCACTAAAGTTTGTCAAGATGTAGCGTATTTTCGATTGTATCGTCTACTACTTGGATAAAAGACTGGACATTATCCATTTACCACGAATTCTGAGTGGTCCAGTGGTACGCAGCACTGTACCAAACTATTTTAAATTTAAAGTCCCCCCTTGGATTTCATATAAGTGTGCTATAGACAAACAACATATCCAATTACAATAATGCTGTCAAGGAGTTCGATTGGGGCTTATACATGTCTAGCCCTATACTTGTGATCGTGAATCGTCGATCTTTATCTAGCATGTTATGACTGATAACCGTGATAAAGTCGGTGACAAGTCCTAAAAGCACTCCTGATGAAAGGACCTAAATATAGAGGGCCGAGGACAATAAAACTGAAGGCGGACCAGAAAAATGTTCTAACTGCACTGCACGACTAGATTATTGAGTGGTCAAAACGAGAAAAAGTTGAACCTACATTTCTCACTGACTGGTTGGACCTCACCAAGAACAAGGTCGTTGAAACAATCCGCGATATTGACCGTAGCAACCTTCGCCAAGCAAAACAAGTACTGAGAAACTTCAGTTCCCAAGAAGTTCTAGATATCTCCAGAGTACATTCGTCATGGTCACAGCAGACAAAGCTCCAAATAAAGTAATATTCGTATGTAAATATTCCTATTATCAGGTGCTGGTTAAGAAATTGCGTATAAGGGCCATTTTCATGAAAATGTACAAGTAACGACAAATCTAAAATTCAATTTGTGCAGTTTGGCTACCAAATGGAATTATTCAAGACCTTGTAGACCACAAAGACTGTTTTCCTATCAGCCATGCTAGAGCTAAACTTTTAAACTGCATTTACAACGGTAACGGTAAAGACAAATTCATTTTCAGATTTGAAAATTTAATCTTTTAAAGCAGTTAGCTTTGCCAAAATAGACGTTTTACAATAGAGAAAAACTATATAAACAAGCTGAGTAGCTAGCAGGTCCTCCGCCAAGTAGCCTGTTTGAGAGCGTACAGCATATACGCTTCCAATATCTCCTTAAATATAACTTGGAAAGTGGATATGTGTATGTGGAAAGAGACGTTTATCTAGAATTGTTAAGACAATTTGAGGAGATTTGGAAAGCAGTAATTGGTAGTGTGACACTGGAATGTAAGTCTGCAGTTGTATATGGATTTGTGGATGGCGAGGTTTATAAATCGATGGGTGGAATAGATCAAGATATCGCGCTCACAACACAGATGGGTACAATATGGGTGAGTGAAATCCAAGATGGCCAATGGTAGCCATCTTGGATTACATACTACCTCAATGAAAATCAATACCAATGGCCGTCTAACTGATGTGAAGCACCTTCTCAAGTTTGAAGTCAATCGGACGAATTGTTCTCACGATACCGCGTTCACAAGATGCGGGACGGACGGAATCCAAGTGGTCAACGGCAGCCATCTTTGATTACGTACCTCAGTGAAAATCAATATCAATGGCCATCTAACTGATGTGAAGCACCTTCTCAAGTTTGAAGTCGATTGGTTGAGTTGTTCTTAATATATCATGTTCACAAGATGCAGGATGGACGGAATCCAAGATGGTCATAACAATGGCTGTCTAACTGATGTGAAGCACCTTCTCGAGTTTGAATTCATTGGTCGAATTGTTCTCGAGATATCGCGTTCACAAGATGCGAGACGGATGGAATCCAATATGGCCAATGGCAGCCATCTTGGATTACGTACCACAGTGAAAATCAATACCAATGGCCAGCTAACTGATGTGAAGAACCTTCCCAAATTTGAAGTCGATTGGTCAAACTGTTCTCGAGATATCGCGTTCACAAGATGTCAATGGCAGCCATCTTGGATTACATACCTCAGCGAAAATCAATACCAATGACCGTCTGTCTGATGTGAAGAACCTTCCCAAGTTTGAAGTTGATTGGTCGAATTGTTCTCGAGATATCCCGTTCACAAGATGTGAGACGGACAGAATCCAATATGGTCGATGGCAGCCATCTTGGATTACCTACCTCAGTGAAAATCAATACCAATGGCCAGCTAACTGATGTGAAGAACCTTCCCAAATTTGAAGTCGATTGGTCAAACTGTTCTCGAGATATCGCGTTCACAAGATGTCAATGGCAGCCATCTTGGATTACATACCTCAGCGAAAATCAATACCAATGACCGTCTGTCTGATGTGAAGAACCTTCCCAAGTTTGAAGTTGATTGGTCGAATTGTTCTCGAGATATCCCGTTCACAAGATGTGAGACGGACAGAATCCAATATGGTCGATGGCAGCCATCTTGGATTACCTACCTCAGTGAAAATCAATACCAATGGCCGTCTAACTGATGTGAAGCACCTTCTTAAGTTTGAAGTCGATTGGTCGAATTGTTCTCAAAATATCGCGTCCACAAGTTGTGGGACGGACGGACGGAAGGACGGATGGACGGAAGGACGGACGACTAGCATTTCCAAGTCCTCCAACCACTTCGTGGCGGAGGACAAAAAATATTTAATCATCTGGCATTTCCAGCAATGCTCTTGCTGTAAAATGTAAAATGAACAAAATGTAAAAAAAAAAATTTATTTGTACATTTTCATGAAAATGGCCCATAAGCACACCATCGCCGAATACGTCTACTTACCCCCAAACAGCTTTACTCTGGAAGATTTATTTAACCATCACAAATCGTTTCTCGGGGAAAGAGGTATTTGTCTTCCAACCACTCAACACGATATATCGAAAGAGTACTGCACTCCCAAAATGCATAAATCACCATACAAAGCCACATTTAAAAACTGGTTCTGAAAGCTGCACCACCAAGCTTCTTTCAAGGATAAATACCCCACAGATATGTATCCATATGGGAGATCTCGACCCTCTGTACTACAATCCCTCATCACGAAATTATTGACCGCCTTAGTTCATTAATAGTATCAGTGTTCAAGAAAAATTATCTCCGATATGTTAATGTTAGAAAGCATTCTTTTGGCTCTACTATGCAAGGGATATCATTCATGGGATGTTTCTTTGTTGATAGAGTTGCTTGAATTTCTCATTAATAATATTTATGTGAACTTTGGTAATACAATATATCAAAGGCGTATTCCAATGGGTACTAATTGTGCACCCTTTTGACTGACCTGTATCTGTTCTCGTAAGAATACGACTATATGCAGACGCTTTGAAATACAGAAAAATTCAAAGACTCTTCCTCCTCCTTCACCAAACGCGATATAGACGATCTTCTTGCTGTGGATAATGGCTATATAAATGACGGATATATCCACCTTCAATGGATTCGAAGGAAACTACAGATGGCGTTAACGGCACATCTTATTTAGATCTACATCCCTATAAAAATGAAGCGGGCCTTCTCTCTCGTCGGCTTTACGATAGAAGAGATGATTACAATTTCGACATCGTTAGCTATCCCTATCTGGGCAGTAATATACCGGAGGGGCCTGCATATGGCGTATGAATATCTCGCCTAGTAGCATTTGCTACATGTAGATCCTGGGTTACGTGTGACGATTTTAAATCAAATAAGGTTAACAGTCAACCCCCGCCCAGATAAGGTTAACAGTCAAAATATATAATGTTTACCGTTCCCAGTACAACAAAAAATGTTATTTACGCCAGTTTGTTTGTTTGTTACGCCATTTGGAAAGAATTATGGGTTAAAAGCATGTTAGTAAGTAACGTTCAATCAGGAAAGAACGATTTTCCAGTCACCTATGGGTTTTATTCATTCTGTGACGTCATCATGACGTCATAGCTGTTCCGTGCAACGAATTCTTTGAAGCTTAGGCATTTATTCATCCGGGTACCCGTGGGAGTGTCCGGGGAAAAATTGGTGCTTTTGTCCTGCATGTAACTATTCTGGCCATTTTCGTCCTTAACTCACCCCCACTATTAGCTGTGCATATATTGTATATGTATATTCCCACATCTTGTCCGTAAAATGTGATTGAATAAAAGTCCCAAGCCATGCACGCGTGTGACCAAATTACATCGGATGTTCTGGAATAGAGACAATTGACTTTCCTGCAGAGAGATACTAAAATACTATTTTCCCCTCTCCTTTGTATCATTATTAGTCTCCATTACAGCATAAATGTCAAAGCGACGAAAACAGACACATAATAACACAATGAGCTATATTATCCTGATGGACGGACGATCAAGGACACCAGATATGACGTTTGATGGCATTGTTTATTACAAATGAATACACATGCTAAGTTAGATCTTCGTGTGATACGGTTCAATTCTGGGGTGACGTTTGAAGTCAAATAATTTCAAAACTTGGATCGTTCCTAAAGTAATTTCCGTCGTTAGGTTTGTTACCCCGCAAAATTAGTTTTATGTAGTCCTGGGCCTTAACGCATAAATGGCTGGTACGCTTATTATTGGAATTGGGTTCAGTTTAGGGTCACTGTATGGGTACGGTGGCTTGTTAGAGCCATGCATTGATCTTGCCAATTTTCTGCCTTTCTCTAATTTTCAAGATTTTACTTTCGCATTTTCTCTCTTTTCTTGTCATCCTCTTCAAGAAACTGCAACCATTTCCATACGAAAACGCTGGAAATTCATTTCTAAGAGACAAGAACAATTCAAACGATCACATGAAAACACTGAAAATTAGCGAAAACCTCGAAAATTGCGTGAAACATCAAAAATAGCTAAAAACACAGAAAATGTCGTGTAATATCCGCCGCGGTGAAAATAATTTCCACTGCGGTGAAAATAATTTCCACTGAGGTGGATATTATTTTCACCGCGGTGGAAATTGTTTCCACCGGGGTGGAAATTATCACCACCGCTGTGAATATTATTACCACCACGGTGGAAATTATTTTCATCGCGGTGGAAATTATTTCAACCGCAGTGGATATTATTACCACGGCTGTGGAAATTACTACCGCCGCGGAGGAAATTATTTTCACCGCAGTGGAAATTATTTTCACCGTGGTAGAAATTATTACTACCGCGGTGGATATTATTACTACCGCGGTGGATATTATCACCGCGGTGGAAATTACACAGCATTTTCAGTGTTTCACGCAATTTTCGAGGTTTTCGCTAATTTCCAGTGTTTTCATGTGGTCTTTTGAATTCTTCTTGTGTCTTGAAAATGAATTTCCAGGATTTTTGTATGAAACTGGCTGCAGTTTCTTGAGAATCAATAAAAAATCAGAGATAAATTTTGAAAAATCGAAAAGAAAAGATCGAAAGAAAAGAGAGAAAATGTGAAAGTGAAATCTTGAATATTAGAGAAATGCAGAAAATTGGAAAGATCAATACATGGCCCTAACAAGCCACCGTAATAAAGAGATCATCAATGATTTTACCTAAATTAAAGATGGCTGCCAAGGTTTCCATTAAATCAGAGAAAATGGTTCTGTCAGTCATTGTTAGTTTCTTGATGTATTGATGATGTATACAAAGCCTTGCATCAAACATTTGAAAAGCACCAGAGGTATAGATTTTGCATAAATTAAAGATGGCAGTCAAGTTTTCCGCCTAATCAGAGGAACTGGTTGTCAATAATTTTAAGTTCCTTGATGTATGGATGATTGAGTTTCACATGAAACACTAAAACAGTATTAGATATAGATCATTAACGATTGCATAAATTAACAAGAGCCCAAGGGGCTTCAATATACGCCCGTATATTTGGAATTACATTGGTCCAAATTTCAAGGTTGTTTAATAGCCTTGATTCCAATTGGTAGCTAACAATCCAGAGAAAGGTCTACACTTTTGTGCTTCTGACAATGCAACATATATCACATATTATATTGAATGATAATCTAAAATGAGCTTAACTCTTGGTAACTAGTTGACCTTGAAGCAAGAGCCGAGAGTTCACATATCCCACACTGAAATCGACAATAGTCAAACACAAAAAATAGTAGTTTTCCTGCAAATGGATTCCTTTCAGCAAGAGAAGTTTTTATGAAGGAAGAAGAAAGTGATGAAGTAAACCTTTGTTCTTGGGTTAATAAACAGGTATGAAGTTCATGAAGAAACCCTCTCCCCGTTAAATTAGTAAATGTATGATTTTTATTTCACAACAGTTGAACTAAATGTAACCGTTTTAAACATGGGAGACAACTCCACAGGACATATAGTCAGCTGAACTTGATTCAGTTTTGGGGGACTGTGAGCATGACCTGACAAATTGATCTCAAAATGTATAGCTCCATTTTGCCATGCGAGTAAGGTATCCTCAAAGTTTGGTACCATTCCATACGTTGAAACTAGAGATATCGCATGGACAACAAATGTTAATGGATGAATGGACAGAACGCAACATTGCATTACACGACCTCGTCTTCGACAGGCATATGAAAATGTGACTTTTAATGATTTCCTGAATTTGGGGTCACAGTGACCTTGACCTTTGACCGTGACCTAAATGTTGGTACTCGACACATCATCTTCCCTCAATGTATCAAGGGAAACACCTGCTAACCTGCTATTGTTGTGCCATTATCGTCCTATGCAGATCGTACTGCCGACTAAAAGTTCTCACCCTCTGGAGCCTAAGCCAATAGGCTACACTGCGCCTGCGCCCATGATACACTTCCCACTTTCTTTTTCTTCTGATGAAGCCTATAAGCGTGATGCGTGCAAGGCCGAGAAGAGTGCGGGGAGGCTGGGTCGGGCAGCCAAAACAATATCAGGTTTGATTTCATAATAAATACCAACATTGTTTATAAATGTTTAATATTTATTGCTCAAATCTACACCTGCTATTGTTGTGCCCCTCTACCAACAGTAAGGTGGAGGGCCTCGGCTTTGTTGAAGTGTGGCTGTAACCGCTGAGATGATCAGAGATGTATGGTACCATAAATTGAACCCGTTAGTATCCCTGGGCGTAGAGCACTGTAGGGGTTAAGAGGCAATTTCTAGTAAGACTGTAAGAAGAGTATAAGAACCGGGACTTCTGCACCCGAATACTAGTGGACCAACTGACCATAGTTGTGTGGTACTCTAATTGAACCCGTCAGTATCCCTGGGCGTAAAGCACTGTAGGGGCTAAGAGGTAATTACAAGTAAGACGGTAAGAATGGTATAAGGACCGGGGCTTCTGCACCCGAATACTAGAGTACCAACCGATATGCTCCAATCGCCAATTTCTTTCCTATGAAATTCTTGAATGTCCGACACTAAAGTACCTAAACAGAATTTATACTCACCTAGTGTCGGGATCTTGACAGCTGGCTGGCTGGTATTGGCGATTATCGATGTGCCGTGACTCGTAACCATCTTGCAGACTGGTCGGTCGGCCTGAGATCGGTCGGTGCTGCCCCC
>JAVTVY010039417.1:0-17354 GCA_036873755.1 Hanleya hanleyi | reverse complement strand
CAATTAATTTTCGGCGGAACCAATCTCGCATTCGTCTATTTCCGTATTGGCGGAAATTAGCCCAGTTGCTTAGTTCTGGTGATAGATTGCTATTATTCAACTAAACATAGAAATAGTTTTGTATAATTTGAATGAGTTATGTTCGTTTGGTTAAAATTAACTGAATTTCACAATAAAATGCACCCGGATCTCTCGATTATCAAAGGCACTATTTCTTAGCCGGCTCACTGCGTGATCGTCATACGCTCCCCACCAGTGGGGATTTGTGCGTTCTATGTGAGAGGCTTGTTCCGCCACAATACGGAAATAGCCGAACGTGAGATTGCACTAGATGCGGTCAGGTTTTTCAGAGAATGTCAGAAGTGTGATTTCAATGCCCGTGATATTAAAGAATGAGGTCACAGCAAAACGTTCACCATAGTTGATCTCAACTACTAAATAACTAATATGTTATTTACTGAATATGACGCTACTACCTCTTTAAATGTTTACTGCGATAGACCAATTTTACCATGCAGTAATTATTACTCACGGTCGACTACATGCCATGATTATATAATTGTATACAGTAAATCTTAATAAACAACTTCGTGAATAATAAATCTATTTATATCAATTTTTGTAGGCCTACACAGGGTTTATAGTGGCCCAGAAAACGTCGAATCGATTGTGTTCTCGAATTAAAAGAAATATTGGTCACAAATTTCAAACAGATAAAAAAATATCTTGCCAGTCACACTATTTTATGATGCTAGAATTGAGTTATCTACTGATTTATGTTGATTCAAAATTAAAACACCAAAGCGTGGCAGCATATACAGCAGTACATGATACAACAACAATGTGAAACGAAAACAAATGCTTCAGGGGCTTGATCCAGGCACGGAGGAAGCAATTGTTGATCGGAGGGGCCACTATCACAGCACAATAGGCGAGGGTCCAGGGGCTGCCCAAGCCCCGGAAGCTTCAGGGGTTTTAGATGGTCGGGATGCGTTGTAGAAATAATAAAACAAGAAATATTGTGTACACTCAATTTGTTTCACCTGTTTTGTTGTTTCTGACCATATTGGGTTTTTTTTCTCGTTTTATTCTATCATATTTTTAAATCTCTCTCTGCCTTGTTATTGTTTTGTGTCGTGTGTGTTTTTTGGGGGGGGGGGGTGAAAATATGAGGGGGGGGGGTGTGTTCTGCCGTCCCTGTGATGGAACCAAAAAAGAAGAAGAAAAAAAAAGGCCAGTAAGATAAGACTGAATTCAGACTCATTTATTCATTGGTAAACACAAGCATTGATTTCTGTACTTCGAAAATTTATGAAACTTCAATATGTTAGGCTTTCTCCTATAATATCTAAAAATCGGACACCGAGAATACTTTTTTTTATGCCCTAGGGCAATTGATCTGTATTTCCTTGTGTTAATCTTAGAATGGAATAGGATAGAATTTATTTTGCTGATCACAAGCGCCCATTTAAGGCATGAATATCACAGATTAACAGTTAATGATCTTATGAGAGCCGAACCCCAGCTACCGGCGGGAACAGTCACCTATGACGCAGGGCTGTCGGAGAATGCTTTCAGTCATGTATTGGAGATTTTATAAAAATTGCAAGGAGAGAATGGATATCATGCGAGTACTTGCGTATTGTTTTAAATCAGGAAGTGCACGTCATCAAGTTGATATAGAGTGACCTTGACATGTGGACTGTACTATAGACCACGTGGTGTTATAAGTTCATTCGCGCTGCCAATCTAGCCCCAGAACTCACTTTAGCTGCGAAAACTGACCTCTGGCCTAGTGGATTTCTGAGAGCAGAAACGGAAACGTCGCACTTGTTTGTTTACTTTCTTATTTATTCTACTTTTTATATGTTTTGTACTCTGTCCCAAATGGGATGCTCAGTGCAATAAAGAATCTTATCTTATCATGCACACAATTAATTTTCGGCGGAACCAATCTCGCATTCGTCTATTTCCGTATTGGCGGAAATTAGCCCAGTTGCTGAGTTCTGGTGATAGATTGCTATTATTCAACTAAACATAGAAATAGTTTTGTATAATTTGAATGAGTTATGTCCGTTTGATTAAAATTAACTGAATTTCACAATAAAATGCACCCGGATCTCTCGATTATCAAAGGCACTATTTCTTAGCCGGCTCACTGCGTGATCGTCATACGCTCCCCACCAGTGGGGATTTGTGCGTTCTATGTGAGAGGCTTGTTTCGCCAATACGGAAATAGCCGAACGTGAGATTGTCGCGCTGCAACAAACCTGCTTGTTTTGTCGACGTCGGTCGAGGATACTCTTTTCGGAAATTAAATACACCGTCGATCGTGGATGAAATCAGGTACAGTCAAGTACCCATTTTACTCAAAAATAACTAAACTTTTCAAATCTGTATGATTCGTTTCTCTGGAGGAGAATTTTATGGGTCCAAATTGCGCCAAGTTACCTGGCAAACTGTTTTTCTCGCAAATTTTGTATTCAGAAACCGTTTATTTCGTTAATATTCTATCTACAAACTTCAATCAGACGGCTTTCATGAATATGGGATATGTTGTTTATAAGTTCAGTCATTACACATGTCTGTCATGCAGAACAGCGGCGGTGCCTAGCGATATTTTCAATCTATAACATTCGTCGTGTTCAAACTTTCCTTGGTGCGCGCTGCAACAAACATGTTTCACAGTGCGTGTTTGTTTCGATGTCGGCGGAGGGCACTCTTTTTGGAAATAAGACACACCGCCGATCGTGGGTACAATCAGGTGAAGTCAGTAAGTCATTTTTACTCAAAAATAACTGAATTTTTCAAATCCGTGTGATTGAAATTTCCAGCGGCAAGTTTTCTGGGCTAAAATTGTCCAAATTTGACCGACAAATTGCTTTTTTCTCGAGTTTTATGGTCAACATCCATTTATTTCGTAAATATTCTATCTACAAACTTCAATCACACGGCTTTCATAAATTTGGGATATGTTGATTATAAGTTCAGTCAATATACATGTCTGCCATACATAACAGCGGCGGTGTCTAGCGATATTTTCACCCTAAAAATCACCCGAAAACTTGAAAAAACTTGTGCCATCGCCAGTGGCTATGATTTTGACCCCACCACTCGGTCTTAAATCTTTCATTTCTAATCAACGACCGGTCATATTTATTCCAAACTTCAGATCTGAAAAGCCTGATCAATAAGCTTTTTAATGATATTAGCTGTCTACAGGTTTTTGTTTCTATGGAGCTAAATTTTATAGAAGTTCTGGACTGTCGTGCCGTTTTCGCTGCAAAATCTAGTTGTCCCCTGCTTAAGTCACGTGATGTAAACACCCTAGTTCAAGGTCACATTTATTGCTGATCAGCTGATTTCCGGGACAGACACTGAAACAAACATTATCTCGGCTCTTTTCTCTTCGAAATTCTTGTAATTTTACAAACAATTTTCTCAATACAAATAAATATTTAAATTGACTCTTTCCAGTTGGTTTTAGAGTTTTCTGTTGGCATTATCATGCAATATATGTGAGCAATATTATGCACTAAAATCTGAATCGTCCAGTGATCCAGTGCTATTTATAGCAAAAAAACTAGTGCAGTTGTGGGCGTGGCATATCATATTTTTAGATTCATTGAAGTATGAACCGAAACATTTAGTACTAATCAGCCAATCAAATCGCTGGATTTACGAACAATACGGGGGGAATTTAATTATTATACGATATAAACATTGGTTGGCATAACTATGCCTATAATGTCTTAAACAAAAGCGATATCTGTAATATCTCTAATACCTCCAGTAAAAAATACTTTCAGGACGTAAAGGAACAATTTAAAAGAAATTATGTTACATACTTCAATGAAAAGTTAAAAACATCAGAAAAACTGTTATACTACAAACACTTAAAGGATGCTAGTGATTACAGAATGGCTGATTATCTGCTTATGCTGAACAACTCGCATTATAGACAGGCAGTGTGCAAATTGAGAATTTGTGCACATCGTTTGGAAATTGAGACTGGTCGATACAGAAATAAAAATAACTATATAGACAGAAGCGACAGAATCTGTAGATTATGTAACATATCAGCGGAAGATGAACTTCATTTTATCATGAAATGCCCTAAACTAAAACGTCTCCGAAGCCTCTTATTGGAGAAACTGATACAGGCACACCCCGAAACGACCTTTATGACAGAACTAGAGCAATTTTTGTTGATACTCGATTGCCCGAGTGTGATTGCACCACTCGTCGGACAGTTTTTGTACGAGATGTTGGAAGAGCGTCGACATCTCTTATCCACCTCACCCACTGCCACACAATAACATATTATTGTTCAATATTGTTAATTCATTGACTCGTTTGTATTTCATGTGCTCATACGTGAAATAAAATATCAGTATCAGTATTGAGTGTTTTGTCTGAGTTATTACGAATGCTGGGGATGCTGATGTCATCATCCAGCTGAAAATGTGGCAGTGGAGAATAGTTGTGTATGCCTGGGACATCCAAGTAATCAAGTCGGATGCCAACTCTTGCATTAAAATCTCCACCGAGGACGACATCTCCTTTTTTAGAGAAAAAGGCAATTTCACTCTCAAGGCGATCAAATGGGTTGAAAAGGTTTTTTTGCCAGAATGGTGAATTGGCTGGTGGAATATAAACCAAACAGATAAATAGGTCTTTGCTAAGGCATAATTTAGCTTTGCTCAACTTAATCCACATTGAATGGCCATTGAATTGTTTAACTAATTCAACTATATCATGTAAATGAGCCCTGTAGTAAAAATATACACCTCCTCTAGCATTACTATCTATGGCATCTGCTCTTGGACTAAGATAACAATAATAACCTAGAAATATATACTCAAACTTTTCACTATCAACATCAACAAGTGTTAACCAAGTTTCACTGAGACCAATAAAATCAGAACTTTCCATACATTAAACATATCCTCAAGTTTATGCTGATCAGCAACTTTGCTCGACAAACCTTGCACATTCCAAAATAACATTGAAATAGACATACACTTCAAATGAGTATTGAGACGGGCGAATACTCTATAATGTCCATCAGAATATGATTTTGTCAAAGTGTTTGTTTTCATGCATTATACTGATCGCCACAAATTGGCATGTCAACATTCTGATAGATTCTCCAATATCACTGTACCGAAATTCAATCACCCTGAATTAATTAGATATATGAACTGATAAATCATGAGCTACATGTACCGGTAAATTTTTGTTTAAACATTCAATGCATTACACACATTGTTAGGTCTACTTTATGACAAAATCTCCAATAACTCAATCAAGAAATTTGTACCGAAATTCAATCACCCCTAAGTTGGTAGACAAAAAATTACTAATTAGATATATTAACTGATAAATCATGAGCTACATGTACCAGTAAATTTTGTGAAACATTCAATGCATTATATTGATCATCACATTGGCATGTCTGTTATGACAAAATCCCCCATAATTCAATCACGGAGCCGGTACCAAAATTCAATTACCCCGAATTTGATAGACAAAGAATGAGTAATTAGATATATTAACTGATACACCATATAATTAAAGCTACATGTACCAGAACATTTTAGGAAACATTCAATGCATACACTGATAAAAAACAATGGCATGTCTGCATTACGACAAAATCTCCAATAATTCAATACCTGAAATTCTGCTACCGAAGTTCAAATGTATGATAGGAAATCTAACTTCCTGTGACCCAACAGCTAGTGGTACAATTTAACTCATGTTTTTGGATTTACCCATCACAAATGTAATGACGCAATAATAGAGGTCATGTCCGCCAGAATTTCGCAAGATAGATTCTTTTTCGCAAAGAACATACATGTAATTCCACCACTTTGGTAGCAAGCTCATGACTACACTGTATTATTAATTTGATTTATTTGATCATTTACTATTAATCACAAAAAGATAGTTGGACTAGAAGACTAGCCAGGAGATTGGTACCTCAACTACTTCATCAAATATATTTAATGTGCAAGAATGCCATTAAACGCATTTTGTACGAACATTGGATGTGATAACATGTTAGGGGCTCTCCATGGCAAGTATTGCGAGAAGACCGAGGGGTACTGAGAGACACACGATTGGGGGTATGGCCACACCATGGGACCCTGCCTTTATGTTTGTCCTAGGCCACGTGTGCACACAGGGACTCGTTACCGTTGTTAATTGGTTAAATAGGTTGATTATAGGGGGGAGGTCGGTAACCTCTTTTATTACCGACCTCGACCCCCCCCTATAATCAACCTATTTAACCAATTAACAACGGTAACGAGCCCCTGTGCGTGTGCACAGCTGTATTATTATTGCGTGGCCGTGCTACAAGGAATACCCATTTTCCCGTCCAGGGCGTAACTGATAAAATGTGATGTCATTCCAGTTTCGGTTTAAAGTGAAACTAAAAAAAAACAGCATCGCAACTGACGGGATTACACGGAAAGAAATCGAATTTCAACACTTTTGGAAGCCTTCGAACAGGTATGTCTGTATTTCAAGACAAAACGTCGCATAGTTTTCATGTAAGACAGTGTTTCATTGTGATTTGGTCAGGTTAACAAACATAACATGATCTAGGTCACCAGCGACTTGCTATCGTTTATATTATAAACCGTAGCCTCTTACCCCGGCCCTTAGGTATGTACATACAGGCTGATCTATTAAAATAGGCCATTGAAACGGCAGACATTTGAACCTAGATGAGTATTTTATCACCTATGCCCTATTGGATTATGGGCGTCTTGAACACTGCATGGTATAATTCTCATGATCAGTTTTTTGGAATCCCGAGTTCTTATTTTAGAGACTTGAAGCATCAACCATGGTAAAACTAACCAATAATCACAATACACTATGCTGTTAAACTGTTATGTCGGGTGGGAAAAATGTTGTTTGGCTAGTCCTTGACATTATGATCGAGATGGAGACCGAGCAACTCACTCGCTGTGCGTGGTCCAGATAAAATTAATAACGGTCGGAATGACTTCGCCTTCATAGTTACAGGGTGGTATGACGGATAGAAATGGATTTTGGGGATAATACCTCAGTTGGTGATAGAAGCTTCGTTGCAACGCGTTTTGTCACAAATTTCGCATTTTGCGTTAATACTCTATACATGGCAGTGTGACTATGCGTCACAGGACCTACGAAGTAAGGTAGGCATTAGGACAGGCACTGAGCTCTTGGCAATCCCCCCCCCCCCACCACCGCCCCAAGTTGAAACCAGCCTATATTAAGATAGGCACATGCAGCCCAAGTCAGAATCACCAGAGATTTTCATCAAAAATCACCAGAAATTTTCGATTAAAACAGTATTGAATATTTTGTTGAAGATTAAAAGTGATGGGATTGAATGAATAGTTTACCAGTTACTGTGCTGATGTGAATCTGTGACACACCAACACACTCTGTGGCAGTGATTCTGTGACACACCAACACACTCCGTGGCAGCGATTCTGTATCCCTTAATCAAGGAATCAAAATTTGAAATGACAAGAAAAATTTAGACATAAATACACATGTAATGTTTTTGTTTAAATTATATCCCAGTGTGATATATAGTCAAAATTCAAGAAGTACAATCAAAGTTACTTTATCTAGTTAAATTCTACCCAAAGAAAATAAATTAAGACCCTTTAAACATGCCGTCAATGCCAGATGTTGAGTTTTATACAGCTGTAGATCAGGGCTCTGGGTGCATATATCATGTTTCCATACACTTGATGCACACAACAGCGGCAAAAACAAAGCCTCCTTGAACAACCTATCTTTATACAGGAAATTCTTAACTTAGAAAATACCATTCTCTCTCAAAAGAAAACAATTTACGCCAGGAAGGCCTTTTTTATTAAGCTAATTTTGTTAGGTAGGGGCCTACTTAGATTCAATAATTCATGTGAACAAATTGTACTAAACATGGAATAATTAAATTCACACTACCCATTTCTACAGTATCAGTACTATGTTACTATCTGTAGCAGTTGAAACCCAGTAAAACTTAAACAATTAAAACCAGTAAAGAAATTTGTCTGTTGAATAACAGAAAATATGGTATGGAGATTTGAATGAGTAAACTACTAAACAACTTACACGATACCAACAAAATGTCCCAACACAAGCTGATAAATTCCTTGGGTGGCTTGCAGGACGGCTTTGTTTCGCCCTCAGTAAATTTTATCATTGTTGCTCACAGGCTAATCTGAAGGATGATACCAGATCTTTCTATGTTCTGCTGGGTTATTGCACCGGCTGACTTAATTGGTTGATGTAGGATATTTCATCATCAGTGGCAATTTGACCTTTTGAAGCCTGCATGATTTGGTCTGTGATGAAATGTTTGTATGTGAAATAGGATACGCGTTAAAGGCCACAGTTCTATAACAATATACTGAATTGTGTGTATTAAGAATGGCAAGTTGCCTGGTAATAGCAGTGTAGATAAATGCACTAACGAATGATGGAAAATTAGCATTTCCTATTTCATTATCCCATCACGTTTTGTACTGTGTTATAAAGGTTATGTCAAAGAAGCAAAGAAGTTCTATATCGATGTTTAGACTTGGGGTCGCTCAAATAAGATAGGAAACGTGTTGGTGTGAGAATTTGGAAATCGTAGAAAGAATATGTCCAATATGCCAAAATTCCATTCATGGGGTACATGTAATAATAGAACGTCCCGCTTATGATGAAATAAAATACGATGCCCGCTTTGAAATGTTTGCACTCTTGGGTGGTGACACGTCCGCCATGTCAGACAGGGACATTGTGCAGTGTCAAAAGAGCTAAATTTGTTTTGCTATTCTAGAACGTATTGTATATCAGTTAACATATAAAACGTAATATTGATGAATGTTGTATCTCATAACTCTGATAAGAGTTCACAAGTGTGCACTTGTGAATTGTATTTTGTCTGTATTTTAATGTTTCCTTGTACATGCAGTGAGGTATAAATAAATTCATCGTTTTGCCCCCTTTTTACACTGTCAGAAAAAATCTGTAACACTTATTGAACGCGTAAAAGCGTTCATCCCTGACTAATTTTAGCGGTTGCTGGAATAAGTTGAAATAATGATGTGGAATTAATCAACTGGTCCATTTTGAACAATAATGAAAAGAAAAAGGTACCAAAAATTCTACAACGCTAAGTATCTCAACAATCGAAATATGGGGTTGGACGGCACTGAACACTAACGTTCATATTGATGTCCAAATCAGGACACCATGTCGTGTTAAAAACTGAACACTTAACGTTCATATCCGAACACTAGAGAACAGGTATGAACACGCGTGTTCAGAAATGATCATCATGTTTGAACACCAATGTTCACAAATGAACACATATTCTGTAACACTTTGGAACACTAGCGCCCGCATGAACATGTAAAAGTGTTCTATTATGCGTGAAAGTGTTCAAAAGTGCACATTTCAGAATGAACACTAATTTTTCAGAGTTCCAATATTCAGCACTCGGCGATATTGTGGACAACCTATTTCGTTGTGTTTATTGAGGACGATCTATTTGATGAGCTTGATAACACTTCAGTGACATATTTTAAGTAAATCTCTTTGCATTCTAGTTTTCGTACTTGAACACTTTTACATGTTTGAAAGGTGTTACAAACTAGTGTGCAATTCAGTGTTCAGGATTTGAACACTTTTATTGACAGTGTAGTGCACCGCAAATATGACTCAATCTGCATTGAGGCATTGAGATTCATGACTACCGTCCAGCACATTTTAAATTCCACATATTCAATTAATTCTATCGTCAAAGCCGGTATTAAATCAAGTGTAAGTCAATCAAATTTAATCGTTTAATCTAACATATATATGGTTATAATTATTGTTCCGACCTGCAATGATATTGCAATGTAAACAGACATGTACGATTAGGGTTTCTCGGTCTGAGATTGTAATTCGATCGTTTAGTTTCGCCTTCAAAAATAGAAAGCTTGTGCTATTTCGAGGACATTTGGTATTTCCGAGAAATACAGTGCGGTAAATAGGTCACTGGTTATTCCGTACAGCCTATGTCACGATCGTGTGTTATGGTGCTTGTGCAATAGTCCATCATGAACTTCTGGCAATAGTGATAGTGCTATAGCCCGGACGTCTTTAATGCGCGGATGTCGGATAGCACAGTGGTAAATTTAACAGACCTATGACAGAAGGTACGTTTCATTACTATGCTTATCGCATCAGCTTGCGCTTTCATCTTGGGACCTTCATCTATTAGACTAAATTCACTCATTTATCCATTGGTTAAATGGGCCCCGTTTACACAAAGTCTTGACCAGGCTCAAAATCGCTTAACTTCGCTGATTTTACAAGAACCGGTGTGTCGTGATATGGCGTATCAGGGAACCTTCAAAAGTCACAGTGAAACATACAGCCAAGGGTTCCCGATGGGCATGACGGTGCACTCGCTGAGCCATCAATAAATAATAAAAAAAATAATTATAAATCAGATTTTCATCAGAATTCGGTCAGCTGAGAACCTGCTGGTAACAATGCCCTAATGCACGTTCATGCCAAAAATAAAGGTTCTAATGTCAATGGTTCTCCTTATTTTGCCGACGAAAGGATTCGTATGGACTCACTGACTCATTACCGGACAATTTGCGATCTGTAGCCTACTTCGTAGGAAAAGGGGTCAACGAGTTTTGTCACAACTGTTGTAGTCTGTCACATTTACGGCAAAACGCGCCAACGGTCGGTCGTTGAATTAATATACTTATCCACATATTGACTTATTCATCTATTCATTCAAAAGTAATTTAATATCCTTTTGAGAGGATGACATTTAAGATCATTATGAGCCCCATGTTATCGAAAATACTGCTCACACACAATCTTGGAGCGTCTAAGTCATCTACCTATGCGAAAAATGACCTTGGATACCAAAGCTCAACTCATTCTTGCTGCTGCATTGGCGTCTGTGTGACAATAATCGCATATCATTTGGGTACTTGAGATATATATCTATGTGAGAAAACTCTTGTAATAATTGGAACACCTAAGTCATCTATGTATGGGAGATGGCATTCAGGAAAATGATTTGAACAACACACACAACACCTAATTCTCCTGTGCATGCGTTTTCGACATATACAGGTAATTCGGAGCAACGAAGTCAGCTCCGATTGCAAAATTCGTCATCATTCAATATGCATGAGTTCCAAACACAGATTTCCTGGTAGTTACGTATTATAACTTAGTCTACAGTGAGCAGTTAGATATTCAGACAGTCTAGTACAGGGTACATGAGTAATCTCAGCAGGACCTATACGGCATTCGGTATCTTATAGGACGTAAAGAACATCAGTGTATTAATAATTGAAGTCTACCCACCGAAAAATCAGATGACTTTGTCTAAAAGATGTTTGAAGTCATTCTCCCATGAATGTTTTTTTACATTTTTGCAAGATGATCGTTGTATATATACGCTAATGATATCAGTGATCCCAATCTCGAGGCTATCTCCTGAATAGGCAGGTCTGTCTAGAAACTTTTTCCCCTTGCGCAGATGATATAGGAGACCCAACTGATTTCGAGACCATTCAAGGGAAGGTATATTATATGGGTACCCAAAACGAGTGTCAATATTGCTTTCGTAGATGACTTAGATCTCCCAACCATTTCAGGGTGATTCAGGTGACTAAGGTGCTCCACACTGACTACTAGTTATTGGCCCATCAGCAGACGACAGAGGTGTCCCAAATGATGTCAAGGCCATTCACGGGAATTTGGGCCCTAAATGCCATTCTCGCATACGTAGATAACATCTTCAAGGTGATCCTGCACAGGATTATTAAAAAGAATTCGGTAACCGAGGTGCTCCAAACCATCTTCGAAAGTATTATCCCATAGGTAGATGCAGAAATCCATCAAACTAGAAGTGTCCAACGACGTATTGAATATCATCGACGGCATTTAATCCATGTTAGCACATCCTGTTGAAAAACAATGTCCCCTAGCGGGAACTGGCGAACTGTCAAGGGAGAAAATTTTGGAATGTCAGGAAACAGTTCAAACAGCCGCGAATGCAACTCCAGCATCCCGAGTCGAAGCCAAACGAAAGGAAGGGGACCACACTACTGGAGTCTGAATTGCATATCATTAATAATCATCAAAATCGCGGTTCGCCTATTTTAACTCCTCGTGACGATTTTGGGTTGATTTATTTGTACTTCGAAGTAAACACATTATTTGCCGATTGTTAGATATGAACACTATAAAAATTAATAAATATATCCCCTTATTGATTGACGATACCATCCAGACGGCCAACTTTTGCAGATGGCCCAGGTGTCCACCTACATGTGCAGCTAAAGAGCATTTTCTCCCACAGCTGAAGTAATTATTTGGAGGGGATCGCTGACAAAAAAATTATTGTACTATTATATTAAAATGATATGTAAAATATATTCCAAATGAGATTTGTCAAAACAAGTAGCTGGTCTGTTGTTGCGGGATTCCAAATCGACTGATCTTGTGATTATTAATCGAATATCGCCTGATGTTCACAACAGCTGGGAATGAGCCTCTCCCGACAGGTTTAGTATTTTCGGGTACCCCAAAAGGAGAACGTAATCCCATTTGAAGACCTCTCCTGGTGTAAGAGCATGTTCAGAGCACGTGTTCCTACGTATAATCCCCGTTCTGCCTCCCCCTATAGATATATCCAGATATATATATTCATATACAAACAAGCGCACAGCTAAAAGTGTCAGATGACAAACAAGCGCTCAGCTAAAGTGTCAGATGCGGCATTCTATGGATATTCGTTCTTCTTACATTCCAAACCTCCCATAATCAATAATATTTCCCCAACTGTAAACTAAGTTGATACATTCATTTAATTATAGAAGAGAACAGAATTGGGGAAGCTGAACTGAATGAACTACGGCCATACATACATTGAGTTATTATTGCTGTATCTATGGTGAGACAGTGTGATACACTTAGTTATATAGTTTATTAGTACAAGACCAAGCAACCCATAGTAAAACCCACGAAAAATTTCCCTGTATGGACCTATCTCCCCATAGCCTATATATATATATATATGGGACTATATGGGCCTATATACAGACCCACCCGGTACTTTTCGAAAAGTTTCACCGCTTACCTCCGAGACCCCTCCCATCGTGTTTTTCGTGGCGAGACGAGAAAAACAAGACCAAACAACCCATATTAACACCCCCAGAAAATGACCTCTCCCCCCACCCATACCCCATACAGGCATTTCCCGTAAATCGTATAATACATATACTTGTAGGAGTAAAGTGCGTGGTCCGCTTTTTATGTCATCTACGGTAGTAGATACATTATATAGGCATGAATTTCTCCCAGCAAAAGTTTAAAGATAACCTTCCGCCGTTCGACCAACGTACACATCCTAAAGAAAGAGTTCTTGAGCTCATCCTTGGTAGCGACTATATTTCATGTTTTTCGTGATATTATTTGTCAGTCTTGGGTTTGTTACTTTGATAATATATATGATACAATACTCGAGTACATCTTAAAATGTTGTCTTATAGCGTTTTACTTGTTTCAGTGTCTAAGTTCGCGCGTAAGGCGGCAGGGAGGTTGTCCTCGAGTGATTTGACTTCACCAATGCTGCGAACCTATTCTTTTTTCAGGCGGCGTCTTAGTACAATAGAAACGCTATATAGTGCATTATTTTAACCACTAACTTAATCTCCCTCTCTTGCTTGTAATGTTTTCATCAAATTAGTCTTGACAAACCGTGTTGCTAGACATGTTAATTTTATGCCTTGGTGCCAGAATCGAGCGCCTCGTTTTCCAGTGATTTTGTTTCGCTCTCCGCGATCACAGCTTAGTTTGTAGCCCCTCAGTCGTGTACGCTGATTACAATACAGTCTCTCCCCTTTCAACGCTGAATTAAGCTACACTCTGTAGATTTCTATGGACGGGTCAGGGGCACGGTTCAATGTCTCGGCAGGCTGCAGGTCAGTCTAAAATAGTGAGATCAGCAGGGAGACAGGGTGTGTTTGTGGCGAAAGTTTTTTTCTAAAACTGGGGTCTGATTCTTCAATGAAATAGATATGCATTGCCCTGAAAGCATAATAATGTTTCATTAAATGTAGAAAGTATAAAGAGTGTCGTTTATTCGAACAGAAGATCCCGAGAGAAGCAATGTCTTTTGTTGAAAGATATCTTCCACAACCTGTTGCCCCCTTCCCTCATGTATTTGGGTCAAAGCATATTTGTAGGCTCTACTGATAAGCTGACCATGCAGTTGTCCACGTGCTATCCTTTTGACGTTAGATTCAGA
The DNA here is from genome assembly GCA_036873755.1 of Hanleya hanleyi. Classification (NCBI taxonomy): domain Eukaryota; kingdom Metazoa; phylum Mollusca; class Polyplacophora; order Lepidopleurida; family Hanleyidae; genus Hanleya; species Hanleya hanleyi. The sequence goes on along the minus strand of JAVTVY010039417.1, from coordinate 3,016 downwards.
CTTTCAGAAATACCACTGCGCAGGAGAATGGCAATAGCAGGGGTTTACGTGGAGTACGATACTATAAATATCTGGCACATTATCTTCTGTGTAATGTATGAAAACATGGGCTATATAAGATATTTAGTGGTAATTAATTGATTCAAAATTACTACTCAGTTCACTGTTTCAGGTTACCATGCTATTCATAATACAATATTACATAATGCTACCTTTATGTGAATTGCCCTTCATCGTAACCCTCGCCATTCCGCAGAGCACTCTCCGCATATGCGATCGCCTGTGTTATATTATTGCGACGATGAGCAATCGCCAGCGGAAGAATAACCTTCCTGCTGGAGAGCGACAGACATCCAATTGAAGACCTGCAGATTGGGTTTCAGTTCATGGAAAAGTGCATTTGTGCCGACCGTTGTCTCCCAATAATGCAAGCAGACAAACACAACATCAGAAGCTGTCTCTATTATTAAAACCAAATATATTCGCAAGAATATGCAGTTGAAGGAGACGTATTTTACCATCGACCCAATTGTTTTTATTGACAACAACAACAACAACATCATGTTGCGACCAACGGCAAAAAAAGTACCGTCGCTAAGTGATTTTACCGTTTGCCGTGCTTAAATGTGAGGGCTGTTCATGCAGGGTTTTTAACCCATCACCAGTACGGTAATTCCTCTAATAATTCAACCACCCTATTAGAATTCAATCACCCCCATTTTTGTAGACAAAAATTGAATCAGTTGTTCTAATAACTTTGATTTCCCTCTAAAATTACTAAGAAAGAATTATTTGCATGATTTTGGACGATTTTGTCAACTTCCGGTTCCAATAAATTTGATCACCCCTTGATTTATTGGTGGAAAAGTTTACTTTCTGTGATTGAATTATTGATGTATTTTGAAGTTAATGAAAAAAGAGTGAGTGAGTTTATAGGATTTAACCTCATTTTCAAAAAATGTTCCGCCATATCACGGTGGCAAAAGAGAGGGTGAGGCACCGGGAAAACTACTTGTAACAGAACATATATAATGTTAGCCTGTTTAACAGTTCCATCTCTTTCTGCGTGATGGTCTAGCTGTCAAGGTGTATCAGTGGTCGAAATATTCAAAATAATCTACGTTGAAGTATTTAGTATTCTGGATCGAACAGAAACGAAGGGGAATTTCTTTAGTTGTGTGCATTTTTATTGACCAGTGAAATTTGACTGACAAATATGCCGTCCTCATTGATCTCAAATTTTTTAAGTGGTGACTGGACTGGTCTTTCTTCAGGGGCAAAACAAGTAATATGTAACACTTAACTCCTCTGCAAGGGCGTCGGAAGCAGTATGGCAGGTACCGTACCAATTTGGCGCAAAAAACTAAAACTTGTGCAATGAATTAACACCCCACTGCCTATAATAATTATATCGGCTATGAATATGTCTAGCTTACTTTACTTTACATATATTTTTCTAATTCAGCATCGCAGAAAACCACCATCGATTACGAAAGAACTGAAAATACACTTCATTGTAGAGTGATTTTATTCACCAGAAATCGCTCTGAACGCGTCTCCGGGGATCTAGACTCCAGGAGCTTCTGGGGTCCAGGCTGTCTCTCAACACTCGCCTGAAGTGCTATTATAGTAGTACCCCCCCCTCTGTCTCATAAGGCCGTACCACTTCCAATTTGCTTCCAACGCCCCTGCTCTGAGATGGTTCAATCATATTTTATTACCAGGAAACCATGACAATATTCCATTGAAATAAAGGAAATAAAGTAATAATTATAGACATATTACATTTATGGACCTTTAAATGGCACTAATACCCATCTCCCATCAAAGTCGCCGCCTTTGAATATACCCTACATGATATCACCCTCGGCACCAGGAGGGCATGTTTGATAAGACTGTGAGTTTCCAGGGTGTAAAATCGTTGTTTAGAAAAGCTTTGCAATTTGGTTATCAGGGTAATATGGTTAATACAAAAGACTCTCTTACTTGTTACATTAATTAGCATATGTATGGTACATTGCTTTGCTAAATATGCATGTACTGCTATGGTATCTGATCTGATCCTTCTGCCTGATTAGTCAAGATACATAGTGTATGGTCAGTTGAATCCTGTAATTAGGCCAAAAAAAAACTTGTTTCTGATCACCTCACACTTTTTTTCTGCTGTATTATCTGCCTTGACTGATATGAGAATTACCAACCTTTGAGTTGTCTGTAATGCAATGTTATTATGGTCATGTCTGAGATTAGGTCAGCCCTCGTTTGTCTGATTGCTTTTTACGACAACTGCCGTAAAGCCCCACTTGTGTAGAACCAAACAGGAAAATGGCGGATCTTGAAAACTACATTTTCCAGAGAAAAATCTTGAAAGTAATGGAATTTCGTGTCTGGTTGAATTTTGTTGCAAGTCATGGAAAACTGGAATGGAATTCGAAAATGTTAGGCAGGTCAACACTTGTCAGGATTTTTTTTTTACTGATTTTGTTTGTTTGTTTGTTTTTTAACCCTGGTCGCAACACTGGGCATTTATTAGTCAATGACCCTGATTTCACGAAACTTTGCCCCTGCATTTCCATGTGGTCCCGGAATCACCGGGCGTAGATTAGGCCACGCTTGACGCTGATTGGTCAGTAAAACAACCCGAAAAACTATATTTCAAGGGAAACTCACTTTTTATCAAACACAGTCACACGACAGTCAGAGCAACAGATGCGCCCTGTGTTTTAATTCCGCCATAGCATAAAGGCACGTGTTGTTGTTGTTGTTCGCCTTATTGACCAATCAATGTCAAGTCTCGCCTTGAGCGCTGAACTGCAATAAAACAGTGATTGCCAAGTTCTGTTGAAGATGTAACAGTATTTTTAAGGTTGCTAAAATTCAGCATCTTTGGATGATTTACGGCCCATATTTGACGGATTACAAGAATCTTTGGGTGACAGCATGCACAACAAGCCTCTATTATGGAATGAATTAGGATGCGAAATAAAGAGGTAAACAGATTTCTGTAAAAATGTAC
>JAVTVY010039416.1:0-17406 GCA_036873755.1 Hanleya hanleyi | reverse complement strand
GTAGAAAATTGAAAATTGTAAAATCGTTTTGAAAAATATGTATGTATTTATTGACTGTCGTAATTGATCCAAAATATAAGTAGGCATCTATCATCTAATATCCCATATGCCAGGCAACTGTGGCTGTATACGTCGGTGTGCCAGGTATCAATCTATAGAGTCATGCGTATCGTCTCAGCGACGATTCCGGAAAGTTTGAACGAATGAAGTGTTCCTCTCAAAACCATTGACAACTATTCTGGTGGCTTACCTTGAATACAGCAAAAGATTATCTATGTACGTCTCGAGTCAAGGGAGGCTATATCTTTGTGAATGAAAGATATTTGCAATATGGATTCGGAAATGATTGCCTAACAAATTCTGGACATGTAAATTAACATCAATATGCTTATCATCAAATTTTTCTAGTCGATTTTTACTTTCCCCTTGTCTTCAACAGACATCATTTCCGGCCAAAGATAGTGCTGGGGGACACGGTACTCGACAAGAATACCCATTGCTTTTATCGCGACACAGGCTTAGGGTAAACACAGGAGACTTGATAAAGTGCATTAACTATACGGACACATTATCAGGCCGAATACCCAGAAGAAATCTTGTCTTAAGCCGGCGCTTGGTATATTACACACGACTACAACAGTGAACACAACGGCACAGCAGTAATGACCTATGATTGCACTCAATATATATTTATTGATTTATCAGTTATTCCAGATGTCATATATATGTTATGGCACAAGGCACAAGGCACAGCCGTGAAAATTTTCGTAGTTCAGAAAAAAGGAGTTAATAATGGATGTGAGAAGGATCGGAAGAGATTTAGCAAAACATAATATAGAATATGATTACATCGCTTCTTAGTCACGTTGATTGTGATTCACGATATGCAGAAACTTGAAACTTGAAAAGTCGACCAACCCCATAACAACTAAGTATGCTACGGAGGATAGTTATGGAGCTATGTGGTATTAATGGCTTGAGCACGAGGCAGGTATGCGGACAGTCAAATGGACGAATAAACATCTCAGCACCGTAAGATCGAAGTAGGTCCCTGAATCTTTGCAAAACAATTGCTGAACATCCGCGATGTGGACACCAGACATACTCATGAGTTACATGTGATCTGATTTTATAAATCTAGTCCTGAAAACGCAATTTGATGCTACAGGAATGGTATTTCTGGATTTATCAGAATAATTGGAAATATTTGTCTTGACGTTGATATTCGGCACCAGTACCCGTACTATAGCGATAAGTTCATTTGGTAGGGCACTGATCCCCTAAGCAAGAGGTCCCTGGACTGAGTCGCGGCCGGGAACGTTCAGCCGTTACAACATTGGCGCTGCGAGCAAGGTTCTCGTCAGAAAGGTCAAGTGTTCAAGGGAAAGGTTGTTTGAGGAGAGGAGTGACGTGGGAGTTGGTAGTCGGTTCACCAGAGATTGTAGATGGCAGGAATTTTCTTTTGGCTCAGTTGGTAGGGCATTGGTCTCGTCAGTAATACGTCACCGAAACGAGTCAGCCGTTACAACATAGCTACTGTATAGATATATTGGAATCTTTCAAATGTATTTCTGAACTGAACAGTCAATTCGAGATACAATCAGACTTTCCACAGCGATTTCGAATTTCAATTCTTTCAATATATGCGATGCGGCTTTTATGATAGGATAGGATCAGGCATCACGTCTGTTTCGGTGAGAGCTGTGTCCACTTTTACCTTGCAGTAAACTAGGTTATGTTCATTTAAAAATCATTTACCCTTGCATGGATATTAGCGCTGATAATGTCTAATTGCGAATACGGTCTTTCCATGATAGAAGGAATTCGTGTTATGGTCGAAGGTTTCCTAATGAGTGTGAAAACAAACGCCGCCTGAATATACACGTTGATCATAAGAACAATATATCTGTCTTTGAAAAGCCATTGCGAGCGTAATTCATAATTCTGGACGGATTTAGTTGAATTCAGACGTAAGATCGGACAATAAATAGGCCGCAGCTGTCTGAAGACAATTCTCGCTTCAATGATCAACTTCTTTTTTGAATCATACTTTAGCTAAGAATGAAACGAGCTATTTTAACACCAAAGAAAATACAAGAGGCCTATTTCTCCGATATTCAAGGTGATCAATCATATTAGATTTAGAACTAAATAATGAGTTATGGGTGTCTAAAATATGATGGAATAGACTTGGTAGGACAGCGATGAAGTAAGCTACGTGGGATATCAATCGCTTACATGTTGGGTCAATGGTATTATTAACATTGGAATGATTTACATTTCGGGTCAGTGCTATTACTAACGGTGATATCTTAGTAATAACAATATTTATTATCGGCCAATTCATACATTTCAGGGTAAATTTCGCTTTGTTTCGTTGAAGTTCCATGCCAAATTAATAGAATAAACGTAATGGAGTAGAATATTTCCATCTTTATGGGATATTTCAATTTTATATGTGAATGTCCAGTTGTCAAAGTCGATGTATAAGGCTATTTCAGTTTTAGGTTCCATGTCTTGAATAAGTAATATATAACTCTGATATTGTACTTGAATAAAAGAAAGTGTAGGCTGTCTGTTCTATATTCGACACGTATAGCTCCTCACTCAGACAACATATCCCTGTGGTAAGGCTGCCACTGTCAATAGCGTCAAATAAATCAATTTGAAAAAATATCTTTTCTGAGATTTGGAGAGGGTGATGAAATAGAATTATGGGCTTTTTAAAGTCTTAGCGATCTGAAGCTTGCCTCCTCTCATACGGAGTCCTTTTGTGTAGAGAAAAAAAGGGAAAAGCTCGTAAAATCATAATCTCGTGTAAATTGAAGTCAACACCTTTCTCACGAGGAAATAAGAAACATTAGAAAAACAAGCAACACAGTGTGGTGATTACAGACAAGGTAACGGATCCAGTCGGATCACAAAGGACAGGGGAGTATCTGATTGTACTATTGCATTGTGCCGCCATATGGTTTTATATCCTGATTTATGTATACGGCTGGGAGAGAGCGTAATCCTGCTTCCTAATCCGGGATCGTCCCAAGGTAAAAAGGATTAAGAGGTGAATAGGCTCTGATCATCCTTCTCTCTGAAATCTTGTTTTCCAATAAACTTGTTATCACCCTTCGGTTTTAGAACGGAGCCATACAGTTTCTAGTCGACAGCCTGTCTAATGCCATACTGGATTCTTCTCTGCGGAAGATCACCTGGGACCTGCTTCACCGATGATGAATGTTTCAAGATGGCTACCCCCAGAAGATGCACGTGGCTGGCGATATCTCTCGAGGGATGTTCGACACTTTCTCGCCGTCATCGCTTCATTAATGTAATGGACAAATAAGGTCGGAAGCTCAGAAAAGCCAATCTTCTTTAAATCTGCTCAATTGATAATGTACACTAATACAAGCCACAATGAACATCCCATACCCATATCCCAGTTCTCGTCTGATTGTATATCGATAAGTTGGTAATAACGCCTTCGGACTAGACCCCGGCGTCGTTAGTCAATCCGCGTGAAATTTACTTCTATCGTCATTTCCATGCCTGACTAAACCAGTGCAGTCAGCCGTATAAAAACACGATTTTGCCAACGATGATCGTCAGTTGGTGCTAAAGCCGAAGAAAAACTAACCAAATAAATTCATCTATTCAAGATGATGTATCCTGGCAATTAATTTACCAAATGGACGGTTCGCATTTATTCCGCCGACACTTTGGGAATATGGGAATTATCCTTTCACAGAGTCCAATATCTACGAGTATAATCTTCGGCTAAATAGAAGAAAAACTAGCGAGGAAGGCACTGATTGCGGACGGACAGAGCGATAATTTTCATAGTTCATACAGGGGATGATTGTATCTCGTGACCATTTAATCCTAATCACCTTCTTTACGGCTAATTTATTTTCGATCTGCGGATGACAGAGTGCGATTACAAATAAATAAAATATAAGTTCGGATTCCGTATTTGAAAGCATTTGGTCATTTCGAGATAGCCTATAGCGCCGGTGAATTTATGAAGAAAGCCGTCGTTAAGCTTCCAAATCAGGCTCTCATTATTATCACTCTATAACTACTGAACAGAAATTTAACGTGGTGTAAAGTCGCAATTTCCGGAAAAAATTACAATATGAAGTGAAGGGAAGCTCAATAATAGCATTTTCCTTTTAAGATAATATTTACCTTCTTAAGCTAAACCATCACCTTGCAAAGTAGTTAAGAAAAAAAGCAAGTGCGAACACAACTCAACTCATCGAATAAACATCATAACTAGCTCTCGCATCGTGATTGTTTTCGTTTCAGTTGATATATCAGCAATGTTTTTTTGTTCCACAAAACAAACCTTAGGGTAAAATATTCTCTTTGGAGAACTCACGTCTCATGTTCTGCCTCCACACTTGGAATCATCAGCTCATCAGATGTCGGGGGACAACTCTTAATAGTACCAGCATTGATGTACATATGGCGCTATGGTCATATCCGAGCAATTTGAAGAATGCGAACAGATAGCACCGTGATTATCGACCGTATTTCCATGATCTCGATTGTGCGTATATTTTGACTTCCTGAATCTATGAATCATTAGAAATAAGCAGTTCACCTCGTGAATGATTATCCTTTTTCAATACGATATTTTATTAGTAAAGTTATTGATTTTATGCGTTTAGCAGGTTGATGCACAGCCAGAAAAATGGGGCCATGGTGTTGATCAACGTGAACAGTAAAAAATGGTGTTGAGTACAGTTCAACACCAAATAATGGTGTTGGTCAACACCAATCAATGGTGTTGAAAATGGTTCGACACCATATTTATGTGTTCACTGACAAGTGCTAATACTGGCTCAACACCAATTAATGGTGTTGGCCAACATCAATAAAGGGTGTTGGAGAAATATGGTATTGGTGCAAATTGAACACCATTTATTGGTGTTGAGCTAAATTACAAGCGTCTAGTCCGTCATTCATAATCCAGCCGTCGTCCATTAGAGAATATCCGCGTCCATAATCCAAAGACCTATTCCATTTCCATATAACAGTATTAGCACCAAATTCAAAAAGACAAAAGTATACATAAACATAGGCTTGTTTCCTGCAAGAGAGAAGCGGTCAACAATTTTCAATGATGCCGGCAAGACATCATGATGTTCCAAAATATCAAATCCGTATCGCTGATCAGTATTCTTAATCCATAATATTCGTTATAGAGTCGTCATCTAAAAAATGATGTATCTCAGTCACGCTTTGATTGTGACTGTTCATATGAGTACCATGAGGATCTTGAAGTACATGGGTTCATACGGCCCCTAGCCCCCGGGTTAAGCGGAATTAGACACATGTTACGAAACGTAGCGCCATAGATCTTGCACGCTACGTTCGTATTTTGCTATCAGCATGCGATATGTATCGCCAAATTTGAGAAACTTTGAGTGGAGGCGCTTGGTGGAATAGCCCTGTTTTATAAGTTTCTGCAACAATGTTTTGTGACGTTGATTAAAATCATCACATTTAACACAGGATCTAGCAAATGCTACTAAGCGAGATATGTATACGCCATATGCAGGTCCAACTGGAATATTACTATCCAGAAAGGGATAGTTTACGATGTCGAAATTGTAATCATCTCTTTTGTCATAAAGTCGACGAGAGAGAATGCCCGCTTCATTTTTATAGAGGTAGAGATCTAAATAAGATGTGCCTGTAGGGCTATCTGTAGTTTCCTTCCTTTTCCTTTTTGGTGTTGAACAACACCATTTTTCTGGCTGTGTGCTCTAATTCCATATTGAAGTTTCAGTTACGGTATGTAGCGGTTTATGTTTGTAATTTGAAGAGTGATCAACCTGTTCATCGCCATTAAGCTACATGTGTATGTGTGGACACGGTATCAGTCGGAGGATCCCGATGGACGGTCTGCCTATTTAGTTTCAGATTTGAATGTCCAAATAGTGATTCAGTACATTATCTGTATACCGGTATTAGTGTGTATGTAATATTGTGTTATTGAGACCTGAATCGACATCACAGAGTCATACAGGCTGGCATTCTTTAAAGCCGGTTAGAGAACATCTCATTTTTGTAGGAGGCTATGTGGCCGCGATGGTTAGAGCGCCTTTCCTTTTTAACAAACGAAGATTTTAATACTTTGCGGCGTTCTCCAAAACAATACCTCTGCTTCATTGGAAGGTCACTCACAAATGACAGATGAAATAATCCAATACTGCCAATGGACTTCTTCTATTTATCTCCTCCTTTTAATGCATCCACGACGCTTCGATTATGAGAATTATGAAATATTACCATTACATTTTATTTAGTTGTTTCCCATATTTTCTCTTGTCACAAGAAATCTTACTGTGCAACACTTGTTAAATGTTTAACCCTGAACACATGTGCTTGTGTCAAGCACCACATACTGCTTGGTTAAATCATGATATAATTATTTTTTACCTATATATAACAAACGGAGATATATATCCATGAATTAGATTTTGTTTGGCTGACTTGACGGATGGATTTAGTGCCGAGGGTGATCCTTCCGTAATTACAAGATATACGATCCAGAGCTGAAAGAAAGACATTGACGTTAATTGAGAACCTGGATGGTAAAAGTTGGCGACAGTTTTAATGATGATCGTTTGGATATTTTATCAGTAGAGATGCACGGGCCTTTAGAACATTAACTGCTGTAGGAGCAATTAGTTCGGGCTATGCGGCATCACGATCCTCGTGTTTCGTGATCTCGACGGTAAATCGCCTGTGATCTCCGGTAATGACATCAGAACGCTTATTTACTGGACAACTTAATATGGAAGTAATCCTTGGCTCTCAGGTGTGTTATCGGGTTACAAGACTAATGGTTTTAGCTGTGAGCGACACACCTGTTCTCAAATCTCTGTCTTCATATTGTGTACTGTGTATCTGTCGCGGTTGTAGACTAGCATATTTCACATGCTTTTTGTACACACAGTAAAAAAATTCAGCGCTCCAGCGATTAGTCGTTTCCTTAGCGCAATTACCATATTGCGTCGCAGTCCCATTCCATTTGTCACTATGCCACGGTGGGAGATTTGGAATTAAAAAATAAACTGGCTTAAAAATGGTCTTTGTTTCGTCCGTCCTTCTGTGCCAATTATTCCGTCGAAACGCAATAAAATAGGAGAGGCCCCCCCCCCCCCCCCACGCCCCAGTAGTAATGGAAGTATCTATAGGTAAATTCTCACTATCTCTTAACATGGGACTGTATTGTTTGTACGCCTTAATTCGTCTAACTTTGACCCCGCTGACCTAGTGTGGTCAGAATATTGCCGTAGATGACATCAGACCGGAGTTAATCACCTCCGGGTCAGTACCTACATTGTTTCGAAATCAACCTGCAACCATCTCGGTCATCTATACGCGGTAAGACTGACCCTGGTGTCGCGTGTATCCATTTTCAGCGTACTTTCGGCAACTGCAAGAGGGAATTTCCAGAAATCAATACCATGCACGTGACATCGTCAGCCAATCAGCTAAAGTCTACCGACGTAATCCCAACGTAACCCGCCATTTTCGAATCATGTGATGTCCTACTTGTTCAAAATTACAGATCTACCACACCTCTTGAATGATACGAAAGTTATTCATACCTATATATTTTGTAAACACATGCAATATCTGTTTCCGAAGTGGTATGAAAACCTGTAATTTATCAGATTTCTCAAGTCTGTTCTCCGCCGGATGAAGGCCGAACAAAATCCGGTAAAGTACTGGATATCGCTCCGCGATAATGGAGACACACGATTCGCAAGCCATCTTATGGATGGCGAAGTGTACGCAAATGTTTCGAAATTTGAGAGCAGATATTTATGGATTTTATGAGCTGCGATTTTTCAGCATTGCTGATACATCTGATATTTCAACTTGCAGATGAGGCTTCAAACTGTACTTCCTGGTGTTGATTTGGGCCACTTTGGGAAAAGCATGGCGGATGGAGACATGATCAATGAGGGGTGAGAAGGCTCCCTGTTTACAAACTGAATGACATTCGGTAGTACCATTCAGCTGTCAGTGGCGGGAATTTGAAATTTCCATGGTCAACATCTGTCAAGACTTTCACAGTTAGTGTCCTACAAGGTGAATACTGTCATGCCAAATGGATTTATGCATGATTTTTTATGCTAATACATAACAAGTTGCAAAATTATTAGTGATCTGATGCCAGATATTACGCCTAATATATTGTGGTTTTTAAAACAATGGCGACAAAACCGGAAGTGACGTCATCAAAACCGTAAATGTCAGATATCTCCCGAATTGTTTGGGTTAGTGACATGGGATGCCTTAAAACAAAGGGGTTAATCCACATGTATCGATGAAATCATCAAACCAGAAATAGACCTATATCTCTGGCATGGTAATAGCCAGATGTATGAAACTTTCACCGATGGATATAGCGAAGACGTTTATTGAAAATCATAGGAACAAAGAGAATCTACTTTGTTGACAATAATAGACGTGATATGTTAGCATAAAGAAATGAATGCAAACTCAACTTATAGTGTAATAATACTTTAGTAAGTAAGTGGTAATATTTCAGCATAATTTACTTTAACATAGCTCTTCCATCTTAGTATAATCTTTCCTATAAAATCTGTACCATTCATGAATATATACCAATTTTTCAATTCCAAACATGGTTCTTCCCATTTAATTTCTATAGAGTACGTAATTTTGAATAACTTTACTAAAGGTGAGATAAACATACTATATACTGTCAGAAGGATTGGATCCAATTGACCAGATATTTTTGGGTATATAGACACAACAGACCCAAATATTTTGGGACCAGCTGCATTTGCCCCCAACATTTTTGAGTATGGTACGTGACATGCAAGGGCGGATCCAACGAAAATTCATAGGGGTGTCGAGTGTCACAGCCCAAAAGGCGAGGGTGCAGGGGCCGCCTAGGCCCGGAAAGCCCCGGGGTCCTAGATCGGTGGAGATAGGTTCTAAGCGTTTTCCCGGAAATAAATCTGAACATAATGTAAGCAGATTTATGGTTCTTTTTTCACATTTCTTTCGCATTTATATGCACGCATCGATAATGAAAATATCACACCTCATGCCTGGATCCATATGACTTTATATTTATATATAACACATACAAAACGATGACCGTTACGTCATGGAACATTAGAAATCCTCACAGCCCAAAAAGGCGAGAGTCCAGGGGCCGCCTAGATCCCGGAAGCTCCGAGGTCCTAGATCGCCAGAGATGTATTCTAAGTGTTTTCCCGGAAATAAATATGAACATGATGCATGCAGATTCGTGGTTCTATTATCACTTTTGTTTCGCATAAGCACGCATCGATATTGATAAAAAATCACACCTCATGCCTGAATTCACTTGACTTTTTAGTATGTTTAACACGTACAATACAATGACCTTTACGTCATGGAACATTAGGATTCAATATGATGCCGATACGATTCATTTACACAAAGCTAAAAGAAGCGAATCCTCACAGCCCAACATGCGAGGGTCCAGGGGCCGCCTAGGGTCCAGGGGCCGCCTAGGCCCCAGAAGCTCCGGGGTCCTAGGTCGCCGGAGATGCGTTCTATAGTATACGCGTTTTCCCGAAAATAAATCTGAACATAATGTATGTAGATTTATGGTTCTATATTTTCACTTTTGTTTCGCATAAGCACACATCGATATTGAAAAATATCACACCTTATGCCCGACTCCATTTGACTGTCTGGTTTAACACATACAAAACACGACCAGAACACACCAAAACACGTGGTGCCCTCGCGGCGATAATGTCTGATTTTAGATACATATTGGAACTCCAACTTAAATAGTGCGCTCACAGACCACATGAATAGATGACGGTCTGTTTAATAGATACTTTAATTACATAATCCACATTCGTTTATTTTACTTATCATTTTAAGACATTATTTTCACGTTGAGTCCCACGGTTCGTTGATCCATCAAAAAAAATTGTTTGCAGGTTTCTTGGGGGGCTTCGGACTGGATATCCAACCATTGACATAAATTGGAAGTGCATATTTTGATCGGCTAAAGTAACAGTCTTCCAATTAACACCAACTGCATTTCATGACCCGTATCCAACGTGCCTTACTCTCCTCCACAATCCATGATGCTCCCCAAGGTCCACACCCCCCCCCCGTATCAGTTAGTGTATAGGGTATATATAGGTATACATGCCCCGAATGCACAGGAACTCTGCGCTTTCTCTACTACTGATGCCAAAACAAATGACGGCACCGGTCCATAACACCACTCTAGTCTTATTCTACACCATAAGAGCTTGACTGGGAAACCAGGATCACGTATGGCGAGCACGATGACGTCACCGACTAAGATCACATCACGTCCCTGAGGTCACATCATTTGTACACCGTATAAGCCCTATCGATAGAACCTCAACACACCAGGTCAAAGGCCAACAATCCGTGGGCGTGAAGTTCGTTTTTCAATATTTTTTAAGAGATTTCCGGATTTATTATCTCATTATTTCAGGCTCCCGCAAGTCACATGACCGGAAATGACCTAGAACCGGAGGTGACCTCGAGGATCATGCCTCATTTAATTTATCTCAAATCCCCTATCCCGCTTCCCCAAATACTCGGAGATTTCCACTTCACATACTACTAATGCTCAAAGATTGTCTACCACACTATTCAGATGGCCGAGAGGCTTCAAATGATCTACAAATATACTCTACCATCTGTAGTGCGAACAGATGATTTATTTATATTCACATGATAATTGATGGCGCGAGTCATTATTATATACCTTTGTCATGGCTCGTAAAGTACATAGATGACTTCGCTCATAAAATGTTCAATGTGACCGTTGTATGTATTTACACTCAAATAACATCAGTTTTTCTGATAATCTCAATGCTATCCATTTCTCTTACGAAGGTATCCAAGATCATTGTTTGGACTGTATTTAAACAGTGTGTGTTTTGTCTTTATTGACTTCTGCTGACAACGCCTAAAAGCTTGCTTTCTTGTAATTATACTCGTTAATTTACACTCTTTGAGTAAAGAGATATCATATATATATTCAGCGCGATATAATGGTTATTTAGGTATATAATGGTCACCAACTATATTGCTTACCGGTATACGAATAACAGGTAGTTTTTCACTAAAATGGTTAAGGACATCTTAGGGGTCACATCCAATTAATCGAGTCACTTTATCGATGTCTTCGAGATGGATCGAGAGATTTCTCGGCTGAAACCGGGAGGGCAGAACCGGGACCCCTGACGACATCTCCCGGTTTGCTCCGGTTCTATTTCGATCGAAATGTCCCGGTTTTCGAGATGGATACGATATTGCTCGGTAATCTCGAAGGGGGTCCCGGTTTCAATATGTTCGTGTTTTATTGCCGTTAGTTTGACCCAGCTTAACTTCTCAAGCAATTAGTGTGTTGTGTGAGTACCATATTTTGGGGGCGCTCGTCGCACACGTATATTGTGGCCAAAATATAATTCAGAATTTTTTAAAGGTGTTTTCCATGTTATTCATCGTTTATTCAGTTCCTCAATGTCCTGATGTTTCCTGTTCGATATAAATTATGATTATATAATTGAGTGATCTTCTCTCACATCGATAATTGATTGTATATCCTATTAGTATCCGTCGCCGAATAAATGACACATCAACTGGATATTATCTTTTTGATCAAACTTGGATCTTTTCAACTGAAAAATGACAGCTATGTTACGTGTTTGATCTATTTTAATGAGAATTTCAGTCTTGTGATATAGCCCAAATAAGGAGATTACATAAACAAATTTTATTTCTGACATAAGCTTACCTGAAAATGGTAATCGGAAATACTGACAATCGGAACTAACGGTGTTGATAATCCACGCCATGTCGGTCTGTGAAAAACCGTCGGCTTGAAACAACAGCGAGGGGAGAGGGGTTAATCTCTCTGAGAGAAAAAAAACACGAAACAGCACTGTTGGCGGCGCTTGATAATACACTCATGTTTTATTATTTATTGCTGATTTCATGTGTCTAGGAAATTAACCAAATAATGATGAAAGTAATTACCACCCAATTCAAAGAGCAATCACGCTCTAGACCACCGCATACATTTAATATAACTAATACGATACCGCCTGTTGTTTGTCCGAAAACTTTGATCAAGCGTTTATGTTTATATTCTTTGGTTTCCTTTGAATTACCAGCCGCCCATGTGGTCTTCATATCCACTTTATTTATGAATACGGAGGACATCTCTGACGATAAAGATCTCCCATTCTGATACACTTTCAGAGGAATATATGCAATTTTATTCTAAGAATTGCAGAATTTATTTCAATTCGTAGTTCCTCGACGTATTTCATCAGGTGATTCAAATTCTATATAACTGAGCCAGTTTTTACATTTTCAATTGTGATGTTTCTTTCTTTCCATGCATTGATGACGTGCAGAGAAACTGCGCTGTCAGCGCGACTACAGTATGCGACTACAGATCTCTTGACGGAATAACAAAATAGTATTAAATGATTCATGTTCAGTCTGATTCATTATCCGTGTTTAAATGCATGCATATATACTCGCTCAGACTAAACTCTCTGCCACAGAGTATATATTTAAGGAACCTACACCTCCCGAAAGGCTCAAACTTTCATTTGACGGCCTCTCGATTCCATTCTCGAAGCATGTGAAGTTATTTCGAGGAGGATCGAGATGGACTTCTGCTTCGAGAGAAAACCGGGAGCAAACCGGGACAACAATCGATAGAGACAAACCGGGACCCTTCGAGACGAGATATTTATCGGTTTTACTCGTTTATCGAGAAACCGTCTCGATCGATTGGACGTGACCCCTTACAAGCCGATTTGTGAACGAGAAGTTGGCTTGTGTATGAAGATGGGTTAGAGAAACTTTGAACCGTATAACTAGCCCAATAGAGCCATTCTCGATTTCCTGCAATTTATATACCTCAGGCCACATATCAACCACCTCGCTGGGGGTCTAATAACACCCCAGCCACCAGTCAGATTTTTGGACCGGATTCGGGGTCTTCGCGCACATCGCCGGAAGTGACATCATATATAGTAAAATAGATGTTTACCGAACATTTCGATTACTTTCAAGTCTGCATAATGCCTCTGTTGACCTAGCGTTAAAAATAATTATCTGGAGATAATTTCCCCTGTTTATCTGGACAGAGCATATGAAAAGTAGTTCGCTCATGTGCAACACTAAAGGAGTTGTTCGGCCGGATTCAAACTGAACCGGGCTTTGGTTGGTTTCCCCTGTACGTCATAGCAACGTAGTAAAGGTCAACTTCCGCTATTGGTGGCAGGGATGGTAATGGAGCCTGCGAAATGGAGCATGCGCTGTGGGAAAGTTGGCCACATATATGTAACGACGTGTTGCCCGGATAAAATATCTCACTTTTCAGCAGCGCCATCTGTACTTTCTAGGAAAAGACAACCCACCCCACTGTACATTTTAGGGGCGATGATTCATACCATGCTGACAAAGTCGACGTCGGGGAAATTTCAAAGGTGTAGTTTCACTTTCGTTAGCGCTGATTATATCACTATAAAGTTTCTGCGAGAATGGGGACACTTGGTACCATTCTCCGTAAGTTGGTTGAAGTAATACATCCATTTTACTCGCATTTTTGTTGTACGTCGTGGCAAAATGTACGACATAGCGTCCAAGACTTCCGCTCCGGCAAAATTCGTTGCATCCACAGTTGCCTGGCATGTGGGGTATTGAATGGTAGATACCTACATGTCAAGCCAAACAGATCCCGAGTTACTACAGATTTAAATAATCCTGTCCTGTATGGCATGGGAGTACCGTCCGTTTATGCCCTCCTTAGTGACCAACCGTCGGGACGTACCTAAACCTTCCCTTGAGGACAAAAAAATAATTCATTCGTTGCATTTTCAAATTTTGGGCAAATCTCTACGCAATCTCTCTCTCGCTCCGAATTCTCCGCGACTCCGTCGTTACGGTCAAATGATTTTAGTCGGCTAAGTATAGCCTAAGTATAGCCGACTACGAAATTCCACGGTGATGGGAGTTGTAAATTAACCGAGTCTGGGAGAATGCAGAGCTGAAAAGGGATTGCGTGGAGATTTGACTGAAAGTGGAAAAGTGTTGTTGTTGTTGTTCATGTTTTTTGTTTTGTTTTTTCTTTCCGCCAAGGGAACTTAAGGTTTAGTTATCCAAAGCGCATATATTCCGACGGTTTTTTCCGGCTCTAGTTTTTGTTTTCTTTTTAGGAACTTTTGAAACAACCGTGTTTGAGCGTTCCTTATCCTAGCTTTACTCGTATTCTAGGCCCTATGCCATAGAGATCAGGTTTGTGGTAGAAATAATAAATTGAAAACTGTAGTACCGTTACTCGGGTTTTGTTCGGCTTGATATCAATGGAAATGAATATTAGAGTCAAAACTAAGAGGAAGAAAAAAGGTATCGATTTGAAAACAATAATTATTATTTTTATTCATTTTCATAATTTATTGAAAATGTACCTAGGCCTGTACCATCCAGTATCCCACAGGCCAGGCAACTCTGGTTACAACATGTCT
This sequence comes from Hanleya hanleyi, assembly GCA_036873755.1. Lineage (NCBI taxonomy): Eukaryota > Metazoa > Mollusca > Polyplacophora > Lepidopleurida > Hanleyidae > Hanleya > Hanleya hanleyi. The sequence goes on along the minus strand of JAVTVY010039416.1, from coordinate 2,821 downwards.
AATTGATCGGATGCTGAATATCCTCCTCCGGCTTGTGCATGATACAAGGGGGACAACTCTTATAACTATTTAACCGATCGGACGAATGATTTTCATACAAGGCGGAGCCAACAGTCTGTGATGATATTTTCGAATGATCATCAAAATATTTCTTCAAGTATTCTATGCATGATACGAGGGAGACAACTCTTATAGCTATTTAACCGATCGGACAAATGATTTACTTACAAGGTCACGTTCAACAGTCTGTAATTATATTTTCGAATGATCATCAACATTTTTCTTCAAGTATTCTATTTCTATTGGGCCCCTTCCTCGACGTTTTCGCGGACGCCCAAATGCACAGCACACACCTGATGGACCTATACAATGTATTTTGTTGTCTATCAGGATTGATATACTTTACAAATGTCTGATCTAAAATAGGCCTACAGTCAGACAGGTGAACCTTATACTGATTCATCTTAATCGAAATGTAAATAATATTGCTCACATAATGAACACATCTAGGATTCAATTGTTTCTTGGTTGTCTGACATTTGTGCCCGAACCGGCCTGCGCTTTTGGGGACGTAACCTGGCCTGGCCTGGCAAGATCTACCAGAAAATGTTAAAAAAATCCAAGATGGCCGCTTTGATGACGTCACAATGACGTCATTTTCAAAAACGGTCGATTTTTCGGTCGGATTTTCCGAATTTTTTATTTATGCAATTTCTCCGCAAAAACTGCATGATAAATTAGTAAATATTAATGTGATGTGAAATAAAATAGTTTTTGCAGAAATTTTGAAGAAATATGGCAAAAACATCACTTTCCTGGTACCCCACGTGGCCGCCATCCTGAATTTACTCATGATCCTCTGCTCGGGGGGTTATGCAAATATGCTCAAAATGACCCCAATATGATAAACTATAAAGTCAAGGAGTTTCAGCTCTCTATTTTTTGTCGTTCCGGAGATAGCGCAGAAGGATTGGTATGGAGGCCATTTCGCCCTGACACCCAGGCCAGGTAGGGCTAATATATTAAAAAGTACTTCACGTCTAGCAGGCCTTCCATTCCACGCCCTCGCCCCCTCAATCCACGTCACATTTTCTTTGGCTATAAATACTTATATTTTTATTAGACTTCTTCATTCATATTTACATTCATCTTGATACTACATTCCCAATAAATTGGGGGAGAATGACACAACTGTTCGAGTATTTTTTCGTAACCTTCCTGATTTTAACATGTAAGAAACTGTCACCATCACCACTTGATAAGGGTATGAATTTTTGAAAACCAGGGAAAAATAAATTTAAAGAAGGTATTTCAATGCATTGGCGTTTCCACTTAACAATTTTTACAATCCCTACAGGTAGCGGCCGAACCAATACCTTCTACACTCGAATCCCTACGACATCACTGCTTCATTTCAAAGACAAGTGTTTCCACTTCCCTCTTATTTGGTAGTCAGTAATGATATATTTCATAGTTATTACAGGTTAAACTGTATTAGCTTGTTTTGTATTGTAGATGGTAAGCATTCGCTAACAAGAACGGACAGTGACGTCAATGCACTGCCTGTCGGTCAGTGGTCAATATTAGCGCATTCGGAGATCTTCGGTACCTTTACCCGAACATTACGTACTGCCTTTTACGAAACAGACAGAAGAATGCTGAAAAGCGATGGAAAGCACGCCATCTCACGGCAAAGTTTTATTTAAGCATTATGATGGTCATATGATCATTGTAAGCACATAATAATGTCTCAGTTTTTCAGATAACATCAATGCAGACATATTTAAGTAAGCAAATAGAAGGCATTCTTTCCACACCTAAGCAAGACGTAATACAGTTGACTTGCTGTCTCAAATTGATTTCAAATTTGAAATTGCATAAGGCAAATGAGAAAGATTGGTGTGTGTCTTTTTGGTAGAATAGACTGAACAGCCGATTTGAAAGATAGAATACATAGTGTAGTTGGTAAATATTTATTCCAGACAATTCTCGAGTTGTGAGTCTTTTCTTGGTGGGAGATGTTTTTCCAGGTTAAATTGCTATTTGTTTTAAGTCGCTATCGTGGATCGAATTCTCGTTTTAAAATCAATTGGGTTAGATTTTGTGGCAAATAAAAGCAAAATCTTCTACATTTACGAAAATTAATCTTATCTGGAGAAAACTATAGACTGCGGTACTATACTTGCATGACACATCAGGGGAAACAAACCAGCGTGCAGCCAATGAACTAGCTTCATCCACGACAGAGTTGTTCCCCCTCTTCCATTTAATAGAAAATCTCACAATCGAGGGGAGCATTTGTGCATTCATGGTGAGGAAGTTCAAGAGATATAAGATCGTGTTTCTCCACAGAAATAACCGAGCCATTGAACAATATAAGATGCAACACGATTGTGATTATTCGTAGGACTGTAACCTACCATTGAGTGTCATCATATTTATCTTCGGTTTATAATGATTCGGTTTATAAATCGACAATAAATCGTCGAGTTTGAGGTTTGTCTTAACAAAGGGTGCATGCTTGGATATAACAAAGTATGGTAATTATGGTGCTTGCTTGGATATAACAAAGTATGGTAATTATGGTGCATGCTTGGATATAACAAAGTATGGTAATTATGGTGCTTGCTTAGATATAACAAAGTATGGTAATTATGGTGCTTGCTTAGATATAACAAAGTATGGTAATTATGGTGCTTGCTTGGATATAACAAAGTATGGTAATTATGGTGCTTGCTTGGATATAACAAAGTATGGTAATTATGGTGCTTGCTTGGATATAACAAAGTATGGTAATTATGGTGCATGCTTGGATATAACA